>CAOKYR010000125.1:0-92400 GCA_948473455.1 Teleiodes luculella | reverse complement strand
AGCTGTGTAAAGCAGCGGTTACAGAGTTAGGTTTAAAGATAATTCAATTTATTTACATAAAATTCATTTATCTCCCATCCTTTACGATTCCCACAAGAATGAAAGAGATCAACAACTTCTGGTACTGGTACTTACCTAGTGTGACGTTGGCTTGCGGCGTGGTTCTTAGCGGCTCCAGTTCGACCAGTGAGTCGTTGTGGCTGAAAGTTAGGGAGGTGAGGTATTCGCACAGCCGGCCTGGAAACAACAATCACACATATAATTAATAATTACGAGTATTAAGGGGCCTACAGGCGCCCCCACCCTTTAAAGAATCTAGAACGGCGAATAACGAGATGTTCTGTAGGACATATAGAAGCCATTAAATTTATTTATTATACCTCGCTAGTAGTTAGTTTTCTAGTTCCTCGCCGTTTTAGATTTTTGATATATTGATTTATTTTTCAAGTTATTATTTTTATAGGTTTGGGGCGCCATTTAGTTCCTGTAGGCCCCTTAATAGCAAAGCCAACAATTAGTTGACAGCACATATTATGTCCCCACCGAGGGGCTCTCTCCCACCCCTCATCAGGGTGAACAGGCCTTAGTCGACCACGCTGGCCCAGTGCGGGTTGGTCACCAACACACAACCCTTAATAATAATATAATAATAACGGTCGGTGTGGACATAAGGGGTCGCTCCATCACAATGAATGACTGAATGAATTAATGAATGAATGAGTGATTCACCTGAGTAACCGGGCGCGCACTTGCATAGGTAGTCGTTGGGTGTAGACATGAGGGGTCGCTCCATCATAATGTCGTCCTGTTTAACACATACTATTATTTTATTATCATACTGTCAAATTAATCGAAAAATAAAATATTGGTGCATAGTAATTTTAGTGTATTGTAATATTTGTTATCGTTCCTTGATCATCGTGGTAGCTCAATTAAGTAAGTAGTTTGACTTCAATTCAATAAATATATATAATAACTAGCTGTTCGCCCCGTGGCTCCGCCCGCTCTCAAGGGTATGAAAAGTAGATGTTGGCCGATTCTCAGACCTACTGAATACGCTCACAAAATTTCATGAGAATCGGTCTAGCCGTTTCGGAGGAGTATGGGAACGAACACTGTGACACGAGAATTTTATATATAAGAAGATAATAAATAAAAAATAAATAAAATAGAATAGAATAGAATGGATTGGAATATAATGGAATGGAATGGAATAGAATGGACTAGAATGGAATAGAATGGACTAGAATAGAATAGAATGGACTAGAATAGAAATGGAATGGATTAGAATAGAATAGAATAGAATGGACTAGAATAGAATGGAATGGACTAGAATAGAATGGAATGTACTAGAATAGAATGGAATGGACTAGAATAGAATGGAATGGACTAGAATAGATATAATGGACTAGAATAGAATATAATGGACTAGAATAGAATAGAATGGACTAGAATAGAATGGACTAGAATAGAATGGAATGGACTAGAATAGAATAGAACAGAACAGAATAGAATAGAATATAATAGAATAGAATAGAATAGAATACAACAGAACAGAACAGAACAGAACAGAACAGAACAGAACAAAACAGAACAGAACAGAATAGAATAGAACAAAATGCGTATATCCTCACCTGCAAAGCGACCCCCAGCGGCAGGTAGCACACGCCGTGCACGCAGTCGTGGTGCGCGCAGGGCGAGGTCCCCAGCACGGCGTGCGGCGCCGCCTCGCAGTAGCGGCCCGCGTACCCGCCCGCGCACGCGCACTTGTACTCGTCTAGACCGTCCACGCACGTCGCGCCGTTCTGGGGGGGGGGGGGGGTTTGTAAACACTTTATTGCACAGAAAAAACAATCAACACTTCATATATTTAAAGGCACAGATCCATTACTTGCTTGCGTTCCAAGTTTATCGGGTAGAGTTTCCATGCTTGGCGTGAGTTAGCGGGCAAGGAGATACCAATAATAATCATATAAAGTTTGGTCTCACTTTAAATTACACAAAGATCTCGCTCTTTAATAGCAATGAGATCTAATTTACCATCGTTTTCTAAAAATAAAACGTTCCACCGAGCACTTGGTCGCACATCCACGTTTACCGCCTAATTATTGGCCGAAAAACTGTTTTGGCGCCAGTCTCGGAGTTACGTTTAGAAATCACTCAAACATGAATTTTCGTCTAACAATATTCTCGTCTAACAATTTCCCGTCTACTAATAATTTTCGTTCAAAAATCTAACAATAGCGCTTAAAAATCTGGTAAATCAATATCTGGCGCCGTCATATTTATAGATTCATAGAAAACAATTGTACGAGTTTACTCGAAATTATTTACATTTGATACTTACACCTTTTGCTGATGTCGAACTCGCCGTACATTGCCTTACTTGTATTTGCGTAATTACTTACCACGGCACAATTACTTGCGTAATTACTTACATTCTCAACAAAACCCGAGAGCCGAAAGGGATGCAGCCCCTCTAACATGCCCGGTCCACGCGTGACAGACGTAATTTTGTCGTGGGTATTCTCTTATCCTATTGGAGGATATTTTAATATGGCGGATTTTTGACAGTTAAATGTGCGAAAAACTTTTGTCATAGCACTGCGTTAGAATGAGGTGCAAATACACCGCGCTCACTCATGCGCATAACTGCGTCCCTTTCATCTCTCGGGTTTTGTCGAGAGTGTAATGCCAGCTCTAGTTCAATAAAGTTCGTATTTTGCGATAATTTCTGTATTTTTGTAGTATACCTACTTAGAAAGCTTATGTAAGTGGGTTTCAGGATAACTAATCAAATTATTTTATCGATGCTCCGTTTTCGTAAAAATTGAAAACTTATTGAAGATAAAAAGTTACAATGAAACGAACGATCATTGAATTTCCACGAGCTATTTTCTAATGTAATCTTTTTTGTATTAAAATCTTCCAGCCAAAATTATTTTAACCAACATTATTTTTATTTTTAGTACTTTTTTGCAGTAAATAATTAAAATAATTAATGAATAACTTGAGGCTCTTTCGTTTCATTTTTAGAAATAGTAAACTAATAAAAAAAAAAAGAATGTCAACGTGATGGATAACAGATATTCAACTGACAAGTATTCAAGTTAATGTCATATCAAGTTTTTTTTATTCGATCAAATCCTAATAAGGAGTTAGAAAGAGACAACAGATCATTGTTATGTTATGCCTATCTCTTTCTTAAAAAGCATTCAAAGCAACATCGCAACAAAAAAATAGGTTTGAAAGGACTGCCAGAGGCATAATTGTACTGCCAGATCTTATACAATATTCGAATCAATTTATAAAAAAAACGGAGGATCCATTATTTTTTTTCAAGTGATCCTGATAATCGTAATAATATACCCTTTTATACAAATTTCCATACAAATTTTGACGTGTCCTTTGTAAGGTAAGCTTTGCCCGCGACAGAAAGTGCCGTATGTTTTGCTCCTAAACAGCTATTTACCTGGCACATATGATTGATACAGTCGTCCGCATTGGTAGTGCAGTTCTGTCCGCTGTAGCCCTTAGGGCAGGTGCAAGTGTAGTGGCTGTGGTGGTCTGTACACGTCGCGCCGTTAGCACAAGGGTTGAACTCTGCTGTGCAGAATGGTATCTTTTTCTCGCAAAACTCGCCTGGAAAAGGAAAGAATCACAAAAGTCTTATAGGCTCCTAAAGTGTCGAAATCCCCGGAAAAGGCTATGAAAATGACCAAAAATTATTATTATTTTCTATCTATCTATCTATACAAAATGAAAAGATTTTTAAAAACTCCAAGTTTAGTGGTGAGTGAATGACTCGATAATCCTATTGAAAATTCCAAAAGTGTATTTAAGCCTCTAAAATTCGGACAGATCGCGTTGTTTTGGCAGAGGGCAAAATTATCCAAAAGGCGCCAAAAGTGTCTTAAGGGATCCAAAGGTTTACAAAGTTACAAAAGTGTCCCAATAGCTCCGAAAGTATCAAAATGCTTCGAAAGACCCTTAAAAGCCCCTAAAAGAATCTATAATGAACTAATCGCGCATTTATATGCATAAGCAAGCGGTCAGATCGCATTATCTTGACAGCGGGGTTAGCGCGTCCTAACAAATCCGAAAGTGTCATAAATGCTCCGAAAGACCCCAAAAAGCTCCAAAAGAATTTCAAAATGCCTCACCCATGAACCCAGGCGCACATTTACACGAATACCCCTCCAAGCGGTCTAGACAGGTCGCATTGTCTTGACAGCGGGATTGATGACCCTTATAACTACATAGTTAAAGGCTTCCTGCACCAACTATCTCGCAACATAAGTGCCCAAAATGCGGTCGTCTCTGCCGCTCTCGTATTGGCTTGTTTAACCACGAACGCCGGTGTCATTGAAGCATAAATTGACGCTGCTTAAAACTTCTGACAAGACGAAAAAGGCCAACGATGAAAGGCTCCAAAAGACGTCAAAAGTGTCTTAAGCAATCCAAAGTTACAAAAGTGTCCTAACAACTCCGAGTGTCATAAATGCTCCGAAAGGCCTCAAACGATTCCTTCACGATGGTCCTTTACGATGTTTTTCCGTATCAACGCGCTAGGCCGAGGTCCGAGGCTCTCTCGAGCCACCTCTAGACTGTTGTTACATCACTACTCTGGGGTAGAACCTTCCGCTCCCCCGCAAGTCTGGTGAAGCTTGATTCTACGACGAATCAACCTTTTGCGACACAAGCATAGGTCAATTAAAAAAAAGATACAAAAAAGCTCAAAAAAAACTCAAAATGCCTCACGCCTATGCCTAAGAAAGTGTCATAAATGCTCCGAAAGACCCCAAACGATTCCTTCAAAGACCCCAAAGTGCTGTAAAGGAATTTCAAAATGCCTCACCCATGAATCCAGGCGCACATTTACACGAATACCCCTCCAAGTGGTCTAAGCAGGTCGCGTTATTTTGACAGCGGAGTTGATGACCCTTATAACTACATATATTTAAAAACTCCTAAATTAACCAAAAGACGTCAAAAGTGTCTTAAGGAATCCAAAGTTACAAAAGTGTCTTAACAACTAAGAAAGTGTCATAAATGCTCCGAAAGGCCCCAAAAAGCCCTAAAAGAATGTCAAAATGCCTCACCCATGTATCCAGGCGCACATTTGCACGAATACCCCTCCAAGTGGTCCAGGCAGGTCGCGTTGTTCTGGCACCGGTGGTTGGCGCAGTCGTCTATGTTCACCTCGCAACGCACACCCGTGTAGCCCGCTAGGCAGGAGCAACTGGAAGAAAAGGGATTTTTTAAATAAAGACAATTATTATGGCACTATCTCATAAATATGATGGTAATGACCGCGAGAGCTTAAAATCATACTTATTCATCAACAGTATTCTTTATTTCACTAATTTAGTTTAGTTTAAAGACATATCATTAGATTATTTTAGTAAGAAAACATAATAAACAAGAGAATTCGACATCTTCCGCGATTTAGATAAACTAGGAATTTCGTGAATTATTTCCTTGCGACATATATACTGTTATATACTAGCTGTCCGCCCACGGCTACGCCTGCGTTGTTATTATCTTTGTTTTTTTTCCGTGGTATAGGACAGAGGGTAATTTTTTTCAATATTTGTATTTTTGTGTTCAGCTACACTCTTTGCCTGTCTGTCTATTTTTGTACATGCCAATCTCTGGAACTGTTAGACCAATTTAAATGAAATTTTGCATGGTGGTACCTTTATCCCCGGTCAACAACCTAATAAAACTTGTATTATTGAGCAGAGACGATGCACAACATCCCTTCAAGGGCTCCCGCGAGAGACTTATGAGGTAAGGTCGAGCAAGCCACCCTCTGGTGACAGAAAGTCAAATCAACAACCAATATTCACAGGAAATTACCACTACTATTTGGTATTCTGTGAAATTACCTCTGATTGGTGGAAATCGAATCGGAGATACTTGTTGTTGCCACTTACCACAGTAAAAAAAACAACACGGGCATAAAAATATAAAGCTAGTAATGAATACTCACTGGAATCTTCCTTCTTCCAGCACTTTGCAGACGCCGTTAGCGCAGGGGCTGCCGTAGCAGGCGTCTATCTCGTACTGGCAGGTCTCGCCGTGGAAACCGCGGGCACATTTACACACAAAACCACCTGGAAAATTAAAGAAATATTACTAATAACTCTGTGAGCTGAAGACCGAGCCTGTTAGCCAACAGATATGAGAAAATATCTACGAGTACGATATCGAAAATGCTCACAAAATTTCACGCAAATCTGTTGAGAAATGCAATTTGTAGAGGACGAACAAATAGTTGTATAGACTAGTTGCGTTTTGAAAATGAAAATGAAATATGTTTTATTCGAAGTAAGATATTTTACAATCACTTTTCGACGTCGAGGCGGGTTCACAATTGGCTGTCTTCTGTGGAGAAGAACCCGCCGAAAGAAACTCCACAGGCGTTGCATCTTTTCAAAATAGGTATTTTACAAAATTATTATTTTATACAATTTGTTTAATATAGAACAAAGAGTGCAAACGAAAGTTTTAAGCCCCCTTCAGGTTACAATGCCCGTACCCGACGACGCGGGCGCGGACAAAACCAAAATCAGAACTAATAATAATCAGAAACGGAGTCTTTCGATCTCCCCTCCCCTAGACGCGTTGGTACATGACTTTTTTTGGGGTAGAGCCTTCCGCTCCCCCGCAAGTCCGGTGAAGCTTGATCTGTCGTACTTTTTCGACTCCAGCACAGGACGATAAAAAAAAGTGTTTTAGTCCAAGTGATACTAACCCAGCAATTTCTGTCCAAACCGAAATATGCGCTTTGTTACGGTACTTATTAGGGCTCATTACAATACACGAATGTACTGCGAACACGTTCATAGGTTCAGTCATGTCACGTGCAAATCCCTCATTATTATGATAAATAGTTAGGAATTTTACCTGCTTTAGTAGCGGCGCACGCGCCACCGTTGGCGCAGGGGTTGGTGTAACAGCGGTCGCATTTCGTCACCACATCCGCCGGCGGGTCTCCTGCGAAACAGACCAAATGTTACTTGAGATCAAATGATAGTAAGGGTGATTGTTTTTCTGTATTATTATGTTGTACCTATATTCGGTGTCAATAAAGTGTCAGCTCACGTCATTATTTTTGTAGGAACGATAATCGAGATATTTAACCTACTTTTTGTAAGACAAGTGCGCATTGCTTTTGAGAATTAGCTTTAGAGGTCTCATGATGTCAGACGACGGCTAATCACAAACAGAATTTGTACGAAAATGAACCTAAAATTAACAAAACTGTATCAAAGTAGTTAAAATTTACAATAATACGACGCACTACTGTATACGAATGCACTAGATGTTTACCAGAGAAAGCAATTAGCTCTCCTTGTTCAACTTTAAATTGCACAGGTCATTGACGTACGATAAAAATAGTGCAGGTCCAAGTACGCTTCCCTGAGGGACTCCATACTCTAACTCAGCTCGTCGCTAAGGTGGTCATCAATTTTATCGCATTGCCCCTATTGGTAAGGTATAACTGATACATCTCCACTTGAAATCCGTGAATACCCAAATGTTGGAGCCTTGTTTATTGATCTGGGGATTGAGACCGTATCAAAAGCCTCGTGTGATTTGAGATTTTCATAATATGGGTACATTGCGTGTAGAACCAATGAACATTGAGGCAAAAAGGTTCTTGAATCGTAACCGTGAACCGGAAGAATCGTGGGCTGGTTCCACACAAGGTGGATCGAGAATCTAGTGAGGGTCGCGGGAGGGTCGATGCAGGACCGATCGTTGTGGAGATCTTTGGAAGGCCTTTGTCCAGCAGTGGATAAGATAAGATAAGATAAACTTGACGGCCCCGAGCCTAGTTGATAGTACGTCTGCCTACTGAGCACTGGGTCGCGGGTTCGAATCCCGCCCAGGGCAAACATTCGTGTGATGAGCACTTGTGTTTGCCTTGTGTCTGGATGTTGTATATTTATATTATGTATGTATATTAGCCTTCCGGCGCGCGGTCGCCATTCAAGAAACTTTCTGCCCCAACGGCCGTCGGTTCTACGTGCAATGTGCCCAGCCCATTGCCACTTAAGTTTAGCGATTCTTCGGGCTATGTCGGTGACTCAGTGGACGTCTTTCGGCTGAGATGATGATGATGATGTATATCAGCTGTCTGACACCCATAGTACAGGCTCTGCCTAGTTTGGTGTCAGATGGCAGTGTGTGAGATTTCCCGCATATTATTATAATTATTATTACTTTATTTCAATAAACTTAATGATGAATTTAATGATGTCTACAGGCTGAGATGATGATGAAGTTACTTACGTGTGCACACGAATGCGCTAGGCTGCGTGCTCAGTACAAGCTTGTCCCTCATCGGCGGCGGGTCAGCACACCTCGCGATGCCCGGCTCCACATACTCGCCCGCACTCTTCACCCATTCGGCGAGCCAGCGGGCATTGCAGTCGCAGTAAAGGGGGTTCGAACCTAACGCACTGAAATTACAAACGAGAATATTTAAGGATCCCTCTGCCATGGTTAATTGAGTGCCAAACACGACGGTTCTGCTATAATTTGTTGGGTAGTAGGTATCTTGCAGACTTTAAATCTTCATTGCTAGCTATTAGAGTAGGTACTTTGTAGAATTTTACTTTGATTATTTCCTCTATCTATCTATACTAATACGAGTATTATAAAGAGGAAAGATTTGTTGTGTGTGTGTGTGTGTGTCTGTGTATGTTTGTCACTATCATCACTACATAGTATAAAACAAAGTCGCTTTCTCTGTCCCTATGTCCCTATGTATGAGGGATGTATGCTTAAATCTTTAAAACTACGCAATGGATTCAAGAGGAAGGTTTATATGTATAATACATGCATAATATACTTAAGGATAACCCACAATAACCATTTTCCCGTGCGGAGCCGTTGCGGGTCGCTAGTTAGTGGTAACTATAAAAGGAACACTTACACATGTGAGATGGACTCCAGATCCCTGAACACTCCGTCTGCTAACATCGAGATGTTGTTCCCGTGGAGGGACAGCACCCGGAGCTGCGGTAGACCCTTCAGCGCGTCCCTCTGGACAAAACATAATTATTTTCATATAAGTACGCACGGACTTACGGATCTGAGACGTGGTCGCTAACGATGGGCCTTATAAGAAGGCTCAAAGTCACCCAAAGAGCGACGGAGAGGGCTATGCTTGGAGTTTCCTTGCGTGATCGAATCAGGATGAGATCCGCAGGCGAACCAGAGTCACCGACATAGCCCGAACAATCGCTAAACTTCAGTGGCATTGGGCTGGGCACATTGCGCGTAGAACCGACGGCCGTTGGGGCAGAAAGGTTCTTGAATGGCGGCCGTGCGCCGGAAGACGAAGTGTGGGCAGGCCCCCCACGAGGTGGATCGACGTTCTGGTGAGGGTCACGGGAAGCCGCTATATGCGGGCAGCGCATGACCGATCATTGTGGAGATCCTTGGGGGAGGCCTTTGTCCAGCAGTGGACGTCTACAGGCTGAGATGACGCACGAACTATGGTGTGTTTCATATAAATCGGGGAAAAAGTTCATTGACCTCTTTCTTTTCTTGAAATTTAATAAAAATAATGTAACGCCAAAATGTCTGGCACGGTCACACGCTTACCCCGTCTACTACTACGGTATGCCAAATTACGTATTTTACGATAATTTTCTATAGTTTTTAAAAGAAATGTGCGCATTATATGCAGGTGTCAATGACCTTTTGTCCGGATTAATATGAAACAAACCATAAGTACCTATTCCTGCAAATTAGACACAGTGTAATGGTTCGATTTGGTTAATATTTTTGTATATTATAGTGTTCTAACATTTTTCATTATCACGGTCTAGAAACATCTCCGCGTTACCCCGCAAGTCCGGTGAAGCTTGATCCGTCGTCGACGTCGACTCAAGCATAAGTCAATAAAAAAAAAACTCAGCGTTAAAATGGGATATCATCAATTTCATCCTAATCGAAGACCGGGAAGTGGGTCAAATTAAGATTTTCTTACATACATAGGTTACAAGTGAAGCTAATAAAAGCTTGTTAATAAATCAATGACAAAAACGTCCCAAACCTGCACACATCTCAGCTTGTTGTAGCTGACTATCAGCGTAGACAGTTTAGTGAGTCCTTCGAAGGTGTTGTTGGATAACACAGATATCTTGTTATTGGACAGATCTAACCGCGTCAGCTGGGTTAGGTGCTGGACCTGTTCCCCGGATATGCTCGTGATTTCGTTTGATTCTAAGTACCTGAAACACATAACATTAAATTAAACTTATTAAATGAGTTACAAACCAAATATTGTGGGTAAAGGGTAGTAATACAGAATTAAACTAAATATATGTAAAAGTAAGAGTAAATAATGTTTTTAAGAATAAATTAAAATTGTATTTATTAAACGATGTTATTAAATGAGTTTCGAACTAAATACTGTGGGTAAAAGGTAGTAATACAAACTTATAAACTAATAACGTAAGTAAAATATAAAAAAATGTAAAGTAGTGTTATAGCAGTATATTATACATGTTACTAAGGGAGCCATTTCTGCCAACAAACTGCTTAACAGTTTGGCGGAACATGTAATTTTTTTTATAGGGTGTACTGTTACCATGAATAAATGATTATTATTATTATTATTTTCTTTTTTATTTTCTTTTCTTTCTCTCCGAAGACGATTTTGTTTTGCACGTTTTATAGGGTGTACTGTTACCATGAATAAATGATTATTATTATTATTATTATTTTCTTTTTTATTTTCTTTTCTTTCTCTCCGAAGACGGTTTTGTTTTGCACGTTTTATAGGGTGTACTGTTGCCATGAATAAATGATTATTATTATTATTATTATTAAAAACCCCCGCCACAAAACCGATACTTGATCCTTTCAACAACTAGAAAAGAGCTGATAATCTTCAAATAGCTGAAGATATTTTCTTGGATCATAGTCTAAGAACACTCTCGATTGTGATGTGAAAATACCAGGGAAGCAGAAAGTATTAAGAGTTAGAACTCACAGTCACAGAATACCAAATAGTAGTCCCACAGTGTACTAGCCTGCTGCGGTAGTTAGATAATATGTTTTCGCTTAAAACCAACTAAAGCTTGTAAAAGTACATTGCTCCAATAGGCAGCCTTTATCCTGCGCAAGTACCAAGGAAGCATTTAGAAGTGTGCCACAAGCAAACTTTGTCTTTATTACCAGGGGAATAGAAAGTAGGAAAACACGAAACCACAGAATACCAAATAGTAGTCCCTACAGAAGCTGCACTAGGCGACATAATTCATATAAATTGCAACTCTAGCTCCGTTATAATAAAGTGCAATTCAGATCGCACGGCGCTCGCTAGGCGTGCAGAAGTAGTTGTTGCATCTCTCTCTCTCTTGTATTGCGCCACTCTACGTCACACGTTTAGACAATGGGGAATTGGTCCTGGGTCGGCCCGAGACCGCTCGGCCGGGCGGTAGGTAGTTATAGCGCGCAAGTACATGGAGTGACGGAGACCTGACGAAACCTAAGGTTATAATGTACCAGGGAAGCAGAAAGTAGGGTAAGGGTTCGAGCTGATGAGAGTGCAGTAGCTTGATGCGGTAGATATGTTGTCGGGTAGAAACCAGATCTTATGCTATCGGTAGGAAGCATTGATGAAAACCATAACTTGTAAAAGTATTAGGGAAGCAGGAGTTCCAAAGAGCACTCACAGTTCAGTGGTCTGTCGCGGTATGTTGTCCGGTAGCGCAGTCAGCTGAGCCCTAGAGCATCTCACGACGGTGCCCGTACAAGTGCATTGCTCCGGGCAGTAGTCTGGTGATAGGCATCCCTTGTCTTCCGCTGGAAGAGAGAAGAAACAGCTGTCAAACAAGTTTCAAAGAAATGAAACAACTGAAGACGTAAAGTTTTCAAACTTGGATTTTTAAATGACTGAAGACGACGGCTGTATGGCTTAATGCCTTTGCCTGTTCCCAAGAGGAACAAATAATAAAAAAAGAAAAACAGTTGAATCGGACCAAAATGCATTGAACTGCCCTGAATGCCGACACTTCTTTCAGCTGTAGGTTATCCAAATAGAATAAAAGAAAACATAAATAAGTAATTAAATAGCGCTGTAAATCGCCGCTACCCCGTCATAAAAAAATCGGAACTAACTTTAAAAACGCACTTCGAAACGTAAATTTGTTATTGTAATGGATCATCCAAGAAAACAAGGTCAAACCAGAAGACCACGTGACTGACACAAGCCTACGTCATTTTGCGCTGTTCATCCTTGTTTATTAGACGCATTCGACAAGGATGAATAGGCAAAATGACGTACAAATGACGTAGGCTTGTGTCAGTCACGTGGTCTTCTTGTTAGACCTTGTTTTCTTGGACCATGGGAAATCTTAAAGAACGCTCGTTTTTTTTTATTTCAAGCTGTCACAAAATCTCCAATTGGAAATAGACCTGCCATCCTAGATACTCACGTGTACACTTAAAGTCGCTCGGCTCCAGATGGTGCAAGTTGGCATCCCGGAGCGCGGGGGGGGCGGCGCAGGAGGCGGAGGGGGCGAGGCGGCGCGCGCGCAGCCACGAGCCCAGCCACGACAGGTGGCACGTGCACGAGAGCGGGTTCGAATCCAGGCGCCTGGGGGACGGAAGCATTGTTAGTGTGCAGGAAATAGGGAAGATATTCAGGGGCTATAGCTACTCTTAGGTATGGTACAGTAAGCTGACGAATAAGGTGACCCCCCCGAGGCGCCGTTAAGCGCCATCTATCGCTACAAAGGGGCGGAAAATAACGAACTAATGGCTAATAATACTCTATCAGTGTAGTTAAGAATGTGTTGCCTTATTTTAACGGTCTCTGTAAGTTACAGCGTGGAAAAAGTAGCGTGGCGTGTCGGTGGGGGGGTCACCTTATTCGTCAGCTTACTGTACAAGGTAACAAGGTCTTGCAAATAGACCACGTGACTGACACAAGCCTACGTCATTTTGCGCTGTTCATCCTTGTCTATTACACGCATTCGACAAGCATGAATAGGCAAAATGACGTAGACTCGTGTCAGTCACGTGGTCTATTTGCAAGACTTTGTTTTCTTGAACCATGGGTTTAAAGATTATATTTTATTCTCATTAAAGACCTAGCAGACACTTAGGTACATGAGAAGAGGACTTTAATAAAAAAAATCCGTTCAATTTACACATCTACAACCTACCTAAGGTACGATAATCTTCTTCTTCTGTCGTGTCGATGGCTAGTTTTAAATTTTTGTTGCCCAATACCCTGTCACCCTGATTGCTCTTTCTGAGGCCTCCATGAGCTCCTCCGGCGTGCAAGACTCAGGGCATGCAGGACATGACAATAGGTAGGCCATGGTTTGCGGCGACAGGCCGCACTCGCACCGGAGATCTATCCCATCAGAAAGACCCCAACTAAACCGATTTTGTTTGCTTCGGCCAACCTAGGTTCGAAGCCTGTTTAATGACTTCCAAAGGGACCTTGGAAGTTCCGAACCAGGGGGAAGAGTTTCCGAGAGTGGAACTAATGGTAGATGGGCAGCGAGCTCCGCGCCCGCCAGATGTCGCGTCTAAATTGGGATGCCTCACCTTCGATTCGATCAACGATTTCGATCCGTCGACATTGAGATCGGGCGTTTCGTACTCTCGAATGCCACACTAGCGCCACCTTGGTTCCATATTGGGCGGATATTGAGTGAATTAAATGAAATCGGACATTTGTCAATTCTTGGCGGGCAGATTTTGAAGAGTAGCGGCCTATTGATTTTTGTATTGCATTGGGTTGAAATCGGGATCGATATTGATTTCAAGAGCCCCTGTTATTTAAATCAATGAAGGTTATGATTACTTACAACGTTGACAGCATGTTGAGATGGTCAAAGGCCCCGGGGGTGATGCATTTGATCTTGTTATTTGATAGAGATCTGAAAACAGAAGGGGTAAATTTGGACTAAATGTATAAGACTAAATACTGGAATAAATGTATAAGACCTAGTGAAAACAGCAAACGGCAATATATAGGTCTACCAGAATCTGATGGCATAAAAAAAACATACGCGTCGAATTGAGAACCTCCTCCTTTTTTGAAGTCGGTTAAAACGTTAAAAAAACAGCGATTTTCATATTTGGAAACAAAATTTTTATCTGTCAACTGAAATTTCGAGGAATTGTTTTTAGTTTGACTTCAAATTTCCTTTAAAAAGTGGTGAAAATGTCGATGAAACCTTGCTAGCGTCAATTTATTTTTTCTGTTTTTGCCATCAGATTCTGGTAGACCCATGGTCTAAGAAAACAAGGTCTAACCGTTAGACCACGTGACTGACACGAGCCTACGTCATTTTGCGCTGTTCATCCTTGTCTATTACACGCATTCGACAAGGATGAATAGGCAAAATGACGTAGAAATGACGTAGGCTCGTGTCAGTCGTGACTCATGTGGTCTAATAGGAAGACCTTGTTTTCTTAGACCATGGGTAGACCTATAAATTATATGATATGACACGATATCTCATGGTATAATAATATGATATGATACTTACAGGACGCTCAAGCTGTGAAGTCCGAAGAACATCTTGTCAGTGATGGTTTGAAGAAGGTTTCCGTCCAGCAACAACTCCTGAATGTTAGCAGCGCCGTCGAAAGCGTTGTCCTCGATCGTCGTAATACCTAAAATTAAAATCCCCACTGATTTAAAACAGGATCTAAATAAAGTCAAGTCTTAAGGCAACGTCATGATGCGCTAAATCTAACAATCAATGTAACTTCGATCGATATAATACAGTCTGTACAAAAAAAGTAGAAATTAAAGTCCAGTAAAGCTTTATTGGTCGTATCGTAGCTTTTCGACACAAGCATAGGTCAACTGCAACTGCAACTGGTCAATTCTAGAAAATGATTCCACCATCGATCTATTCTTCACCTCAGAACCAAAATTTTTAGCCTCGGCTAGTAGGTACCTAGAAAAACTAACACCCTTAACAACTGTAAGTTAGGTAACGTAAATGTACATACTATTATTTCTTATCTAACTGCATTATTAAATATCATCATGTTTGGCTTATAGTCTGTAAGTGATGTTATATTACAAATAAATAAATAAATAAATAAAACTTATAAAAAAATGTGTAGAAATTAAAAACACTTCAGCACCCCGATTCGATATACCAGAGGACGCAGTGTGGGCAGGCCCCCCACGAGGTGGACCGACGATCTGGTGAGGGTTGCGGGAAGCCGCTGGATGCGGGCAGCGCAGGACCGATCATTGTGGAGATCCTTGGGGGAGGCCTTTGTCCAGCAGTGGACGTCTACAGGATGAGGTGATGATGATGATCTCTCCAGTCAATTGAGAACTTTCTGGAGACTTATGTTTCTAGTTACATTGATCGACAAGGTAATTTATTATCTTACCATTATTCCTGAAGTCCAATTTAGTGAGGTCTGGTAGCCTACCGAAGAACCCGTCCGATTTGATCGTTCCCAAACTGTTATCAGACATCAACCTACAACAAAAAGGGGTTATGGATTAACGTAGGAAAAAGCTATTTTTGAAGTTAATGTATTATGTATCTGTGATCGAGGAGCATAGTTTGTGTTAGAGTTCATGAGGAAGTGGGTTGAGGAAGAGGAAGCGGAAGAGGAAGTGGCAATTACAAATTTAGAGGATTTGGTTGAGGATGAGGAAGTTTCTAAAAGGAAGAGGATGTGGATGAGGAAGCGGGTGATGTAGATAAACAATGATACAGACATAGTGATATGTTTTTTATAGTTTTTGTTGCAAATAAAATAAAAGAAGCAGTATTTATTTATTGCGTTAAATGTTCATTTAGTAAACGAAATTAATTAATGGAAGATTAACTTTAATAAAAATGAGTTCCTCTTTATTTCCTCATGGAAGCAGAAGAGGAGGACGATTTTTAAAACTTTTTTTATGGTCCAACATTGTATGGAACGTGATATCTTTTCATTGGGAATATTCCTGGGAAGGGAAATTTCCCGGGAATGGTGGGAATATTCCCGGAAACGGCACAACTATACTCACAGCGCGTCGGTGTTCAAAGGCAGGTCCCTCGGCGCTTCACTGAGTCCGGCCCTGGCGCACTGTACACTCACGGAGCGCGCCGCGTACTCGCACACGCACGCCGCGGGGCAGGCAGGGACTGCGCCGCACGCATTAGGGGGGTCCTCGCCGGCTGCGGGGCAAGGAAGACACATTTATTTATCTATACTAATAGTAGGGCAAACTTAGTACGAACATGAAACGGAGTAGCTACAACATCTTTCCTTCTTCGGTTCATCAGTTGATCGTCACGGTAACGGTAACTGTTTATATGGGTAAGTAGTGTTTTTAGAATGTATAATTTCCTCACCGATAATAACTTACTGGTCCTGTAAAGTGTATCCGTGGAGAACCAACGGGATTTAGAATAAAATGACCTTAATAAGAGATCTTTGGGCTCGCTCTAAGTCCAGAGAGCGAGTCTTATCGGCTCCACCCCAAACGGATATACAGTATGTCGTCACCGACTGAGCCAGAGCAACATTATATTTTATTAAGAGTGTCGTAAGTTAAAAGGTGTCTCAGGCATTTGAATATCCAAATGAGTTTCCTCAGTCTATTCATAAGAAGACATTGTTGAAAAAGTAATAAACTATTAGCAATACTTACGTTTGCATTTAAAGTTATCCTCCCTCAGCGCGTCAATCCGTTTTCTGGCCATCCGTTTGGGCGCTTCGCACTTGGCTCCCGAAGTTTCTATCGGGTTCCGGCGAAGGTAGGCCGCCAGCCAGCGCAGTGAGCAGTCGCAGGAGAAAGGATTGCGGCCGAGGTGTCTGCGAGAAACATACGAGTTTAAATTAAATAACATTAAATTTAAAATTTAAATAACCAAACCACCAACACCAAAAAAATTGGCTCCCATTTTTAACGGACCTCAGAAAAAGGAGGAGGTTCTTAAATGTAAACATTTAAGTTACTGTTGTGGCAAAGAGCGTCGGTGGCCAAGTGGCTGGGGTCGTTGACTTCCATTCGGAAGTTCGCGGGTTCGAGCCTCGGCACGTACCAATGTGTTTTCGATTTTCGAATTCATATGTACGTTTATTCGACGCTCTTACGGTGAAGGAAAACATCGTGAGGAAACCTGCACACACGTGTGTTCGTGACCAACCCGCACTGGGCCAGCGTGGTCGACTACGGCCTATTCACCCTGATATCAGAGTAGGCTCGAGTCCCTCGGTGGGGACATAGATTAGTTACTTACAATGTTTGTATTCCTGTCAACGCATCGAAGGTACCGTTCGGGATGGATCTGATATTGTTGTCATACAGAGACCTGGGAAATAAATCTACATTTAGTACAACATTAAATATTTAGCCATTAGCCGCTTTTTAACAGCCGCGGTCCGAAGGGGGTCACAAGGGACATGACCCCCCCAAAATCTAAGATCAAATTGAAAAATTTCAAAAATATGCCAAATTATAAAAGGAAATTTCTAGTTATCCTCTAATAACGATAAATTTATAGTTTGCTGACATGTAGTGGTGTTTTTATGATCAACGTACGGTGGCTAAAATAACTTGGAAATGACGTCTAGTTTATAAACAAGGAACCGAACTACGTAGTTTTGGTAATCCTCAAATATAAGTCCCAAACCACCCCACCCCATTCGCAAATACAAAACGACGACTTCCATTAGTTTTATAGCTAATGTATAAAATAAAATTGTCTCTTGTGCAATATTCAATGCGAGATAGGCCGATAGGTATATCGGTATCGGAATCGATATCCTTACATCCCTAGACTTTATAATATTAACAAACTTAATACAAACAAACAATAGGTACTTACAATAATTTCAGATTCTGCAGGTCCCGAAACGTATCCTTCCGCACGCACGTGATCTCGTTTGAATTCAGGAGTCTGGAATACCACGCATAAAGAAAATAAATCATCTATGTAAATAGTCAAGTCATTAGTTTCTGTAATACTTTTGGTTAAAATAGTATATAAATATTACAGAAACGAATAGGAAACGTCCGAAAAAAATAGAAAACGTTTTCAAGTCAAGTTTCATTCGTCGTACTTTTTTGACACAAGCATAGGTAGGTATGCAAAAATAGTATATTTTATTACAAGTGCGGAAAGGCTGTCATTGCAAAGAGTTCCGACAAATGTGTACCCGAGCCGAGGCGCAGCCGAAGGCGAGGGTTGACAGTCGGAACAAGTTGCAATGACGGTTCCGCACGTGTACTGAACGACTATTTTTAATACAGTTGCGAAAAAATGAAGCAATTTAATAATAGATATTTATGCTACTAGTGCGGAAAGTATGTGATTTCCGATGAGTGTCATTTTATTCACGAGCGAGCAAAGCGAGCGAGCGTATAAGCCGACACGAGTCGGAAATCATCTTTCGCACGTGTATCATACAAGATTTTACTATGCATTGTGCAAGAAAACAAAAACAGTTATTATTAAAAAGGCGTATAAAATGGCGGGCTTCATAAACACATGCGCGCTGAAAATATTATGTACTGCGCTGCGCGCGCATGTGCAAGGCTACCTCGTCGAATAGGCATGAGTAAAATGACTGTTCAGCCACGCAAATTTTTAATTAATATTTGAACGTAATTTATCAATAAAAATCAATTTCTAAAGTAATTATACTAATTATAAACCTTTTTATTGAATTGTTATTTATATTGTTCCCTTTATATTCGTAACAATTGGTAAATCAGTAATTTGTAAAAATATCTCAAATACTGAAATGTCAGGTTGACTGGCTGAATGACAGGCTGAGCAAAAATAAAAAAAAAACTGAAAAGTAAAAAGCACTAGTGCGGAAAAGTGCTACTTTCCGCACTATTTGGCTGCTTAGAAAACCAAAGAGACTTGAAGAGCCGCTTTTAGCGAAAGCGGCTCCCATCTCTCTGTTGAAAACGCTCTTTTCGAGCACATGCATTGTAAAATCATAAAAACACAATAAAAAAAGGCACCAACTTTTTTTTTTGTTTAGTTTATGGCCTGGTTTCAAGACCTTTAGGCCAAATGGCACCAACCGTAGAATATAGGCAGAGATTTTTTTTCTTCACCCATTCTGGTAGGCAAAGGGAACTATGTCCATACAGCCCAGTCTTCACCAGAATTTTTTTATTGATATGAAATGAAATGAAACCTAACCTAACTAATTCAATCAAATCATTAAATCTGATATTGAAACAAATTTGTAAGCTTCTATTTAGAAATATACGTATTTCTTCTATATTTTATTTTAGTAAAAGTTTCATGGTTGGTTTTTCTTTTTAATAGACATTATTTTGACAGTTGGGAAAGAAAACTCACGAGTGCGGGAAAGGTAAAAAAAAAGCACTAGTGTGTAATAGCCCACTTCCCGAACGCTATACGTCCCTGCAATACGCCACTTTTTGAGCAACTGTATTAAAAAGTTCTTTTCGGACAATCAGGCGATTCAGCCTGCAACGTCCTAACCAAAACGGGGAAAGTCTCACAAAGCGATATTAGTTCGACAAGTTCCCCACCGGGATTCGAACCCGAAACATTCTTAACGTCAGGCGAGCTTTTGACCACCCGACCACGGCGGCTGTCCGAATTTCGTACGCTATGTGGGCCAGTCAACAGCAAATCCATTCATCTCAGCCTGTAGACGTACACTGCTGGACAAAGGCATCCCCAAAGGGGCAACGCAAACAGAAGACGGCGAGGCGAGGATACGGCACAGGCGCGGCGATGTATCAATCAAAACCAAACCTTAAATATATTGACATACGGCGGCGCGGCGGTCTCGCGCCGGCTCTCGACGCGCCGCGCGCTACTCGATTTTGGCATGCCGTTTTCAACCGTATGTCAAACCAGTTTCAGTCGATACACCGCCGCGCCTGTGCCGTATCCTCGCCTCGCCGTCTTCTGTTTGCGTTGCCCCAAAGATGTCCGCAACCCGCCCGCAAGCCCATTACACAGAAAAAAAAACCGGCCAACAGGCGCGGTCGCAGCCAGAAATTTTGGAGGGGGTCACTCACTACACTAATAAAAATATGTATCTGTTTATACACTAGATGTCATTATCAAGTTATTTTGGCCGTCGTACGTAGTTCATAAAAACACCACTAGATGTCAGCAAACTATAAATTTATCGCTGTTAGGGGATGCGTTTTTCCATTCTATACAAGGCCAGAACGCAGCCATAGGAAACTGCTCGCGTATACAGGGCGTCCCACGTCTATGCCACATGGAGGGAAAGTACCTTAAATATTGTAGATAGAACATACTGAAAGAAGACTTTATTTTAATTATAAAAACTATTAAAACTGCATTAATACTTTTTTTAATAATTACATGGTTGAACCGGGAATCGTACCCGCTACACGAGAAAAAAATACAATACAATATTCTTTATTGACAAAAGACACAGCATACAGAAAACAATACAGAACAAAACAGAAGAGTCAAAAGGCGGCCCTATTGCCCTGTAGTTTTATTAAACCGATCGAGAGGTTTCATCATAAAGATATTTTTTTCTAAGGTCAGAAATAAAAGGAAGACTATATGTATTTTAACTTTTTAATACAAAATTAATCAATTTATCAAATGCTCAAAATGACTCCCATGCTGTTGAATACAAAGACGCACTCTTTTGATTAATTTACTCTCTATTGATTTTTTGATCTTGTTGTGGTGGATATTTAGAATAATTCGTTTAAGTTCTGTGTCTGTTTTTGTAATTCGTGGTTGTATACTTTCATACCGGTTCTTGTAAACAAAAATTTTCACATAAAAAAATCTAACGGGGTTATGGCCTTGCGGCAATCTTTGCGGTCAGCCTTTAATTTTACTCATCACATGTTAAAATTCATAATCTTCCTTTTGTTTCTTATGTTATTTAGCAAAAAATAATCCTAACGATGCCTATCGATCGACCGGTATGATAAAACTACAGGGTATTTTTTTTCTCGTGTAGCTGGTTCGATTCCCAGTTCAACCTTGTAATTATTAAAAAATGTATGAATGCAGTTTTATTAGTTTTTAAAATTAAAATAAAGTCTTCTTTTAGAAAAATGTTCTATCTACAATATTTAAGGTACTTTCCCTCCATGTGGCATAGCGGTGGGACGCCTTGTATATTATAATGCTGTTTTTAACTCTGTTTTTCCAATGCATACACGAATTATGCGTACAGTTTGTATCGTGGATGCTCGCGTCTTCGTTCCTAACTACACTACACAGTGCTATACACCTACACAATTACTTACACTTGACAAGAGTGTAAAGTCTATTTTTTTTTATTCAGTTAAATATGGAATTTTATTGTAACTTTATTTATTTTGTATTTGTATTAAATACATAACAACGACTTATAATTATTTTTACTAAAAACGGTACGTAATGTAAAACGAGCATTATTAATACTATGCAAGACGTTAAATGCTAGGTCGTGTTTCCTTTACTTATTTTTGTTACAGTGGATGCTGAAGGTCGGCCTGCTTGTAATCTATTTTTTTCCCTTGTTCTTCGTGGTTCGTCTTGATACAGATGTCGACTGTACATGTATTTTACGGGAATGTCCTGTTTTAAAGTTATTGAAAATAAAATTCTGGGCCTGTTGGTCTGTGAGCGACATGTTTTAGAGCATTAGGTATTGAAAATATGAATGGCTTTTAAATAAGATGACGATGGATGTGCTTCTAAAATAGATGTGAATGTTTAAGAAAGTAGAATTTTTTTTAATGAAAACCTTACAAAGTCCAGAGTAGTCTTCATTACTTTCTCCCAACTTGCACTTGATCACCTTAAACTTTTCCGAAGACTCAAATTCAAACAGTTCCTGTTTGTATTCACCACATGCACTAAGTGAAAACTCTTCTAGGCTGTCCCTGATAACCATTTTTCATATTTGAATGAAGTATTCAATTGTGTTTACCACTTTTTATTGATTAATTGTGCAGAAACAACAAAAAACCGCCAATCAAAACAATAGCACGTGCCGAAAGATGACGCAATATTTGGAATAGACACGCAGATATGAATTACCATGAAATAGAAAGAGAGTTCAATAAATCATAATGGCGCATGCAACTGCTCGTGTAAAAATCGTAGTATAGAGTTTAGCGCGTTTATTCCGATGCATACACGTATAGTCCGTACTGGCGGCGCTGTATATTATGGAATAAGAAACAGTTCTACGTTACTACGAAGTATACGCGAGTATTTGCGTAAGTACTGCATCGGAAGAACTGGATTGGAAGAATTTAGTAAAAAAGTTATTTCCAATCTATACGCGATTAGTTTTGTACCCTTGCGTTCTGGCCTTGTATAGAACGGAAAGACGCTTAGGGGATAAGTAGCTAGAAATTTCCATTTATTATTATTTGGCAAATTCTTGAGATTTTTCAATTTGACCTTAGATTTTGGGGGGGGTCATGTCCCCTGTGACCCCCCCCCTCGGACCGCGCCTGCCGGCCAATCGCAAGTTACTCTCGCTTGGAGAGGGTTCCGTACAAAATTCTTCATCAGTCGAGTCGAAACAACTGGACTAATTGACTGACAGACGGACCGACAGATATACGAGTGTTTCCGGTCTTCCGTTTTTGCCTTTTGAGTTACGGGACCCTAAAAAATGAGGAGGCGGAAAAGTGAGTGTTTATGTTTGTTACTACTTCGCGTCTATCTAACTAAATGACTGGAGCGATTTTAACAAAATTTGTTATGAACTTAACTGACACCCTGGACATAGGCCTAACACATAGGCCACTTTTTACCGCGGGAAAATACCTCATTCCCACGGGAAAACTTGTTAACGAGGGCAGAGCTGCGGGGCGGAATGCTAGTTATATTATAATGTGAGAATTATGACAAACTTACAGAAGTTGCAGCGATGCTAGACCATGGAATATTCCAGATGGGAGGTCCTTGATTTTATTCCCATACAGCACCCTGAAGTAAAAGAAAATTGATTAAAATAATGTGTAACAAACAAACAAAAACAAAACAAACAATATTGATTTAATTGTAGCTAAACTTGAGCCCCTCGATGGGGTCATAATCTTTGCTCAAGTACTAGGAGACTAGGATGTGTCAGATGGTAGCAAATTATTAGCTGCCAGTTCTGTTCAAACTATGGTCTGTTTCATATAAATCCAGACAAAAGTTCATTGACCTCTTTCTTTTCTTGAAAGTTATTAAAAACCCCGCCTTCTACTACGGTATGCCAAATTACCTAGATACGTATTTTGCGATTTTGTATCGTATCGTTTGAAAACAAATGTGCGCATTGTATGCAGGCATCAATGACCTTTTGTCCGGACTAATATAAAACAAACCATAATATCGCATCACCATCTCTTTAAATTTTAAGAGAATTATCTTCATTAGTGCGAGACGAGAGCCAGACTTGGGCAGAGCAAAACTTAGTAACTTTATTAAAATTCGACGTCGAAAAGATATTTGTGAAATCTTACTTCCGAATAAAAACCTTTTGATTGACGATTTGATTTTATTTTATTTTTAACCCCCGACGAAAAAGAGGGTTGTTATTATAAGTTTGACGTGTGTGTCTGTCTGTCTGTCGCATCGTAGCTCCTAAACGGATGCGCCAATTTTGATCTAGTTTTCTTTATTGTCACAATCGAGAGTGTTCTTAGCTATGATCCAAGAAAATATCTTCAGCCATTTGAAGATTATCAGCTCTTTCTCAGTTGTTGAAAGGATCAAGTAACGGTTTTGTGGCGGGGATTATTAATTTTTTAAAGTTAAATTTATTATAACTTACAAAGAGGTCAAATGCGCTAATCCAGTGAACGCATCAGCAGCCAACTTCGTGATCTTGTTGTTGGAGAGATCTATGCGCGCGACCCGTTTCAAAGCGGCGAACGCTCCTGCGCCCACCTCGGTTATCTCGTTCTGTTCTAGGCGGCTGGAAAGAGACAGAAATGTCATCGTTAGTTATTCAAAAAATATTCTTTATAGTATGTTCATAGGGATGTTTATGTGACATGCCTGTGAGTTTCAACGCGTTTCTGACGTAATAATCAATTACACATACCTACAGTCACGCCTCTTTCCCGGAGTAAAAAAATAAAATAATATTATGTAGGACATCTCACATAATATGGACTACATATTTTCACGCAGGGAGAACCCGAATTTATTGGCCAGTTACGCGAGACGCAGTTATGCGTAAGAGTGAGCGCGGTGTATTTGCATCTCATTCTAACGCGTAACTGCGTGCCTTTCGCCTCTCGGAAAAACTGGAGAGTGTAGAGCGGGCTTTATCGTTTGCCAAAGAGAATAAAAACTAAAAAACATGCTTCATGTCCGCCATCTTGGACGTCCGTCATATTGAATTTAAGTCAAGTGACTTTTTTTTTCGTATTCCTGACAGCAAACCCTTTCATTTGATACCCATATCATGGGGGTGGATTTCAATTTCAAACAGCCAGTCCGCCATCTTGGGGAGGCCGCCATATTGGATTTGTAATGACGTTTCTTAGCTAGTCATGCATTGTCATCAGAACTCAGAGCGTGTGCAAAATTTCATCCTAATCAAGACCGGGAAGTGGGTCAAATTAAGATTCCAAGATTTTCTTACATATAATAGTTACTTACAAGTGAAGCTAATATAAAGCGTGTAAAAATAATCAGCTCCGAGAACCATTTGATACTAAACGAACGCGCTGAAGATATTCGGACTGTTCATATCCGTGCTTACGGTTCATACTCGATTAGGCGTACTCTATCCCTCCCAGAAATCTATTTATAGGTACTCTAAGACTTTATCCATCACGGTGGTCATCACTCACATCTCTGTGGCTCTGTGCGGTATGGTGGCGGGCAGTTCGGTGAGCAGTTTCTCCCGGCAGTCGACGGTGCCCTCGGGGGTGCAGCGGCAGGGAGGGGGGCAGCGGGGCTCCGCAGAACACTCCGCCTGGATCGCAGTACTGGGACCTAATCATGAAACAGAATTAAATTTAAATCTATACATACATATAAATATATATATATACTGTGGCGTGCATGCGTCCTACATGCTCGCCGCGGTTGTGCTGGCAGCCTCTTTCCGCGTTTTGAGCCATTTAATTATGAAAAGTAATATCAGTTTGAATTTCGTTGATGAGAGGGAGATGGCCGTAGCCCGTGCTACGAGCCTGACGCCATTTATATAATTTCCAAAGTATTTGTAATGTTTCGTTATTAAGTCTCTAATATATAATGCACAATTTAAAAGTCTATGTTGTTTTCTTTGTCCTCCCCCATTAGGGCCGGTTCGTACAATACATACATACATACATAAACTCACGCCTCTTTCCCGGAGGGGTAAGCAGAGACCACTTCCTTCCACTTGCTACGATCCAAACATACTTCCTTCGCTTCATCCACACTCATTAATCTCCTCATGCATGCTCGTCGGTTTAGAGTACTCTTGACCCGACCTTTTGTCAGAACGTCCCCGATTTGGTTTTGGAACGTTCGTCTTGGTCTTCCCCTTCTAACGCTTCCATCAATCTATAGGTATCTATACACTAATATTATAAAGAGGAAAGATTGGTATTTTGTGTGTGTGTGTGTGTGTTTGTGTGTGTGTGTGTGTTTGTGTGTGTGTGTGTGTGTGTGTGTGTGTGTGTGTGTGTGTAAAAGAGTTGCGTATTTGTCCACCGTCATCGTCCACCGTCTTTTTAAATAAAGTCAAGTCTCGCATTACGTGGTTTCATTTACAGACCTAGCTCTCAATATTTAGCCTAGATTCACCAGTGTGTATGTTTGTAATGAATAAACTCGAAATCTACTGGCCGATTTCAAAAAATCTATCCCCATTAGAAAGCTACATTCACCCTGAGTAACAAAGGCTATATTTTATTGTCAATAAAATTTTGGGATCCTTACTTAAGCTTCAATAATGTAACCCAAGGTGTAAATAAGTTATAATAGTTAGAAAACTAAAAAACACGCTTTTAGCACGCACTAATCAGCAAAACCAAGCAACAGCAAAGTCACCAAAGCTTCGCACAGGAAAATGGTTATTGTGGGGGTTATCCCTAAGTATTTTATTTTTATTTTATTTTATTAATGCATGTATTATACATATAAACCTTCCTCTTGAATCACTCTATCTATTAAAAAAAATCGCATCAAAATCCGTTGCATAGTTTTTACTTACATAGGGATATAAGGACAGAGAAAGCGATTTTGTTATATACTAGCGACCCGCCCCGGCTCCGCACGGGAAAATGATTATTGTGGGTTATCCTTAAGTATATTATGCATGTATTATACATATGAACCTTCCTCTTGAATCACTCTATCTATTAAAAAAAACCGCATCAAAATCCGTTGTGTAGTTTTAAAGATTTAAGCATACATAGGGACATAGGGAGGGACATAGGGACAGAGAAAACGACTTTGTTTTATACTATGTAGTGACTATGTAGTGATAGGCTCTCTAAGAATACTTCATGACGTCATTTCACAAGTTAAAAGCTTTGCTCAAACCAGTTTTATGCAACTTACCGCTGCAAATAAGCTCATGTGGTTCCAGGTCTGTAAGCGAAGCTCCTCGCAACGTTGCTGGTGCTTGACACCTGGAACAAATGAAAAGTATTGTAACATAACTATAAATTAAACATTTTAAAAACACCCCTGCCACAAAACCGTTACTTGATCCTTTCAACAACTAGAAAAGAGCTGATAATCTTCAAATGACTGAAGATATTTTCTTGGATTATAAAATAGCCATATTTAATTTCTATGCTTTCAGTTAGATTTTTATTGAAGGGGTTTTTTTTAATCTCATCTATACTACGAGTAATATTATAAAGAGGAAATGTTTGATTGTTTGCATCAAATAGGCTCCAAAACTACTGAAGCGATTTTAAAAAATCTTTTACTGTTGAGATATGACACATGATCCCTGAGTAACATAGGCTATATTTTATTTAACTAAAAATTTCAATAATGTAACCCAACAAGGTGTTAAAAAATACCTAACATAAACCCAATAATTGAATAGGCTTCGGATCTACTGAACTGATTTTGGTGAAACTTGGCACACAAAGATAGAATAGACTTAGCGGAGTGAAATATACTCGATCTTTGGAAAAGTAATCTTTTGAGCAGTGTATAGGTATATGATGTGTCGACTTAGCAAATCAATAATTTTGAACAATTTTCCCAAAGGATTTTTTACACCCCGTATTTGATTTAGTGTTATTCTTACCTAGCGCCAACACCTAAAATGCCCGCGGCGCGGACAGCGGTGGCCAGACGTGCGACGCGACAATCGCACACGACCGGATTGTCCGACAGTCGCAGTGTGTTCAGACGCGTCACGGCGGCCGGCTCCAAAGCGAGGTATGTCAGGTTGTTGTTGTTTAGGGTGCTGGAAAAAAAACAATGTTAAATAGTTTAAAAAACTAAAAAACACGCTTCCTGTCCGCCATATTGGATTTAAGTCACGTGACTGTTTTTTTCGTATTCCTGACAGCAAACCCTTTCATTTGATACGGCCATATCATGGGGGTGGATTTCAAACAGCCAGTTCGCCATCTTAGGGAAGCCGTCATATTGGATTTGTAATGACGTTTCTTAGCTAGTCATGTATTGTCATCAGAACTCAGAGCGTGTGCAAAATTTCACCCTAATCAAAGACCGGAAAGTGGGTCAAATAAGATTCCAAGATTTTCTTACATACATAGTTACTTACAAGTGAAAGCGTGTTAAAAAATGATGGGCGCTTTCACATTGGTCGATAACGGTAAAGACACGATAACTGCACGACAGTGGGCTCAGACGACTACGATATCGCCCGACGATATCGGCACGATATCGGTATGTGACCTGATACTCGTATAACCAACAGCTTGTTATGCGGTCAGTCACCTCACCAGTCCATGCCCCTACCCCCTGCTTCATACCGCACTGTATCGTTACCCGATATTGGCACGACAATATGTCGTCGACGATATCGTTCCGACAACGACACGGTGTGAAAGCGTTTAGTAGTATTTGTATCGTTTTTTTTGTACGGTTTCTATTCCCATCCTGGTTGGTAAGTTGCAAAATATGGGAATTAGGGGAACGCAACTCAATCTACTCAAGGAGTACCTATCAAGACGGACACAATGTGTTCGTATTGGTGAGTACATTAGCGATGAGCTTCCCATTACCTATGGAGTCCCTCAAGGAAGCATACTGGGTCCTACTCTATTTCTGTGTTATGTAAACGACCTGTGTAATTTAACACTGAAAAATGGCAGCATAATTACTTATGCGGATGACACCACCCTTACTTTTACTGGTGACTCCTGGGAGGAGGTATTCGACACTGCTCAAAAGGGCTTTAATGCTGTCTGCCACTGGTTGGCAGTTAACTCACTTACCCTAAATGCAGATAAAACAAAGTATGTGCTTTTTTCCATACGTGATCCACGAAATGTTGTGTCTAATAAAATTATTGCGCATAAATGCTCATATCCACCAAATCAGGTTTGTGATTGCCCGACTATTGGGGAGGCACAATGTATTAAATACCTTGGAATAACAATAGATAATAAACTTTCTTTTGACGATCATGTATGTAATCTAACGGGAAAAATACGTAAATTGACTTTCATATTCAAGCAACTTAGCCTCATTGCTGATATAAAAACAATTAAACTGGTATATTTTTCACTAGCTCAGTCTCTTCTTGGCTATTGCATTGCATCCTGGGGTGGAGCTGCTAGGCATAGACTTATGCTATTGGAGAGAGCACAAAGACTGATACTGAGGGTGTGTCTCCGAAAACCCCGACTATTTCCAACTGTAGATTTGTACAAAGAAGCGCAGATTCTATCCGTTCGAAAATTATATATTCAAGCATGTATATTAAGGCAGCACAGGGAACAAAAATCTTTTAAAGAGGATGTGTCTACAACGCGGAGAAACTTCTCAGTATGCAACACTAGGCTTGTTAGAACTGCCTTCGCGCACAGGTTCTTTTATTTCCAAGGCGCGAGACTATACAATAATGCAAATAAATGTTTGAGTATTTTCAAAGATCCTAAGATAAAATGCAAACGAAAAATATCTGCTTGGCTATTGGAACTTGATTATAACGATACTGAAAAATTGTTACTTACTTGCACTTAAATCCTAAGAGACATTTTGGCCTGTACACTCACACTTACTCATTATTTTGTCTACATATAACACATGTCACACATACAAACACACACGCACACACACATGTATCTATCTATATATATATATATATATGCATGCACACACAAACCCCCATATTAAAAATTGTGATTTGTTAAATTTTGATATTTGCACTGTACTGATGACTGAGAGGGGGACCTGGAGTCCTAAGATACAGGTTTGGGGTAGAGTCTTCCACTCCCCCGCAAGTCCGGTGAAGCTTGATTTGTCGTACCTTTTCGACACAAGCATAGGTCAATTCAAAAAAAAAAAAAAAAAAAAAAAAAAAAGATACAGGCCTCTGGCTTAGTTTAGGCTCCAGTTGCCCCACAAACAATCTTGCATGATATTGTACAGTAGTTTTAAGCATTACTTATTTTTTGTTTGTTTGTTTGTTTGTGGAGTTAAATAAATCTATTATTATTATTATTATCTAACTACCAGTCCGACGATATCGTGCAGTTGTCGTGTCGTTACCGTTATCGATTTATAAATGTTATTGTATAACTTACAGCACTTCAAGGCTCTTTAGATGTTCCAGCGCTTTCTCGTCGACGCATTTCAGCTGGTTTCCGTCCAGGTGTAAGCTCTTAAGGGCTGTCAACCCTCTAAAAGTGCGCCGCGATATCGCCGTCAGCTCGTTCCGGCTTAAATCTCTGAAAAGTTAAAATAATTCTATATAAAAAAACTGTAGAGATTAAAAATCTATAGGTACATAGAAAAATTTGCTGAAATCCAAGTCAAGGCGATGATGTAAGAAGCGATATAGAAAATACACAGATTTTTTTTAAAATTTTTGATTATCTGTTTGTCTGTTTGTACGGGCTAATCTCCAAACTTAGAATGAAATTTTGCATGGTGGTAAATTACTAAGTAGTACGGCTTGTTAACCTGAATTACGGTCCCATCTGGCAGAAAGCATGAAACTTAGCATACATGTAGCTTTTATATAGTTAAAAATTAATACGGAAATGTCGAAACACAACGCAAGCGTAACCGCGGGCAGAAAGCTAGTTTTACATGTAAATAGACTGTGGCCTGGATTAGTACATGGACTGTTTTATTTCTAATTGGAAAATCTGAATCTAATCTACGCTAAACAAAGTTAACAGAAAGATGTATTCTAAAAAGGTAAAAAAAAGAGTACTTGAGTCAGACGCGGTGAGCTGAGAAGTAATGCCTTTACGACTATGAAGTAAATGTCATTTTTTAGCTTAATGTATAAGGTAGTTGACTTCTTTAGTCCATTTTATCACCACTCTTGTCGTTTTCCTATAAATGAAGTAAGGAAGAAAAAAGTGTGCCTGTTTTTAAAATTTCATAAAACGTTGATGGCTGTATATAGAAATATATTAAGCTTAGCACTATAAAATGTAGTATCGTTTTGTAGGCAATTTATCGACGATGATTTGATCTCTGAAAAGTAAACTCCTCAGACGTACTGTTTTAGTATAAAATTCAAAAAACCAGAATGAGGGAGATAAAAGGGGGGGGAAAGGGGGGAAACAATAATTTATCGAAGTGTTTCCATATCGATATTGAAGCACATATATGACAGCTACATTCATGCCAAGTTTCGTACTTTCTGCCAGATGGGACTGATATCCTTATATTTTTTAGCTAGCAAGCCGTACTAAAGGTAATTTACCAGAGAAATAAAAAACCTCGCCATATTGTGGAATTTCAATGGAACTATGTTGCCATAGTCGTAAAAATATACACGTGGCGCCCCCAGAGCAGGTTTTTAGGGTTACGTAGCCAAATGGCAAAAAACGGAACCCTTATAGATTCGTCATGTCTGTCTGTCTGTCTGTCCGTCCGTCCGTATGTCACAGTCACTTTATTCCGAAACTATAATACCTATACTGTTGAAACTAGGTAAGTAGATGTATTCTGTGAACCGCATTAATATTTTCTTACAAAAATAGAAAAAAAAAACAATAAATTAAGGGGGTCCCCATACATTGAAATGAATCTAAAAAAAAATTTTTCATCAAACCCATACGTGTGGGGTATCTATGGATAGGTCTTCAAAAATGATATTTAGGTTTCTTATATAATTTTTTTCTAAACTGAATAGTTTGCGCGAGAAACGCTTCCAAAGTGGAAAAATGTGTGTCCCCCCCCTCTAACTTCTAAAATAAGAGAATGATAAAACTAAAAAATATATATGATGTGCATTACCATGAAAACTTCCAACGAAAATTGGTTTGAACGAGATCTAGTAATTAGTTTTTTTTTAATACGTCATAAATCGTAAACCGCAATTTAGCTTTCACATCATCTTCGTTATTAAAACGTTATTAAAACATCGATCAAAGTCACAACGAACTACAAAAACTTTTATATTATGTTACTGGCTGCTATGGAACCCTTCATGGGCGATTCCGACTCGCACTTGGCCGCTTTTTTATTTCTTTGGTCAGGCTTTACCTTATATCCTCGGTCAATATCTTAGCTTTTTACCGCGGGAAAATATCTCATTCCTACATAAACTGCACGGAAACTCTGTGACTTCGAAACCCAAGCAAGAGATAAGCAAGCAAGCACCTCAATAACCCAATAATGCTACTTCGCAGAGTCGTTTGTCGTAGGGGTCGAAACTACTCTGAAACCGGGGTGAACAGGCCTTAGTCGACCCCGCTGGCCCAGTGCGGGTTGGTCACAACACACAACCATTGAATTACTTCGCAGGTGTGTGCAGGTTAAGCTTCATTGGTGGTACCTTTTCGACACAAGCATAGGTCTATAAAAAAAAAGTGTGCAGGTTACCTCGCGATGTTTTCCTTCACCGTAAGAGCGTCGAATATACGTAGATATGAATTCGAAAATCGAAAACACATTGGTACGTGCCGAGGTTCGAACCCGCGAACTTCCGAATGGAAGTCAACGGCCCTAGCCACTTGGCCACCGACGATTCCCCCGAATTCAATCAATTATTCGGCCATTGTCCAGTAGTTTTAATTATCGCGATCAAATGACTAATGTTCCGTTTTTCGTTCGTGTTGTTCCGAATGTACAGAAGCCAGCACATGCGGTTGGACATTCGCACTACGAAATTCACCCCTACCGCTACGCAATACGGGCGCTACCAAGGTCAATATGTACAGCCGTATGTGCTAGCTACTGTACGTACAGTCAGTCATTGGAAACGCCAAACTCAGTAGGCCTACTCCGAGGCGTTCATCGACACGGCCGTGTCGTTGTCAAGAGGTTTGTCGGAGGGAGAGGTCCAGTTGTGAGGTAACTGAGGGCCATTGAGGATTTCAAGAGGTTCATTGAGGATTTCAAGAGGTCTACTGAGGTTTCTTTTTTGTAAACATGCCAATGTCATTTTCTGAAATAAACTTTGACACGCACCCTCTGACCAAAGCGAACATTGCTAAGGAGTATGCACTAAAAGACATGACGATATAAAATGACACAATAACACTATTACACTGAAACATTGCTTCTAGTCATATGTTGATGGGTGGTTGTGTAAAAGTTATAGCAGTTGATTCGATAATCTGTGGAGATTTAATGTTTTAAAAACTATACCTTTCAGAGATATATTGACGTCATACATTTTTCTGTCCTTATTTAACGACATTTCAGGAGGTTTCCGGTGGTCTTCTTTCTGTTTCGCGCCCAAATTTTGCCCCTCTGAAGTCTCATGTCACGACCGACAAATTGATTTTGAAGTTAAATTAAAAAAAAATGGACGACAAACCCACGGCACCAAAATTGGTGCCGTGGCTTTGTCGTCGGGACCGATTTCTCTTCAAATATATAATATTACCTTAAACTAATGACTGATACTAAAACTACAGGATATATGACACATGTTTACAAAAAATGAGATCTTTTTATAAAGCCGTCTTCTCATAATATCCGTTAGAAAAAAGGTCTCGCAAATTTCAACCTCTGTCTCTGCAGACTTCACAAGCTGTGTCGATAGATTCATCTCCTTCATTGAAAAACTTGAATAATACTAAAACTAATGACTGATATTAAAAATACGGGATATATTTTACGTGGTAAACAAAAATTGTATCTAAAAGTTTTGTAGTTTTGGCACCGTGATCGAAGGAAAACGAGTCTACCAAACTACTATAATCCGTGTCACCATCGACATATAATGTTAATATCTTTAAAATTATTCAAGTCTGAAGTAATATTGTACTTGATACTAAAACTTAAAAATATACGTGACATCTCTTTAAAATTTTGATCTAATTCATGAAGTAGTTTTGAAGATATATCTGTAAGAAAAAGGCCTAGCAAATTTTAGCTGATTTTGAAACTGTCACTATAAGCCGTGTCGAGAGATAAGTCTCCTTAATTTAAAAATGAATAATACTTAAAAGTGATGACTGTTTTTGAAAATAGAGGATATATTTAACGTATAAAATGAATATTGTATAAAAAAATCCAGTATTATGTGCAGCGTGACCGCAGGAAAATGAGTCTTACAAACTGCCATAATCCGTGCCACTAACGACATTATAAATGTTAATATCTCATAAAATATTTAGGTTTCGTGCAATATTTTACTTGAAACTATTTAAACTGAATATACGTGACTTCTCCTAAAGATCTTAATCATTATTAATGAACTAGCTTTCCGCCGCGGCTCCGCCCGCGTTTACATCTTTTCCGTGGAAATGAGGCATTTTCCCGGGGTAAAAGGTAGCCTATGTTACTTAGGGTGAATGTAGCTTTCCAATGGTGAAAGAATTTTCGAAATCGGTTCAGTAGTTTTTGAGTTTATACATTACAAGCATACACGCACACACACACACGCAAGCACACACACACACAGAAATACGAATCTTTCCACTTTATAATAATATATATTATTTAGTATGATTTTTCTTAAAGATATATCCGTAAGAAAAAGGCCTGGCCTATTTTTACCTACTTTATAAACTGTCTCGAGAATTCTATTAAAAAATTTTTTTTTCATTACAGTTCGAAAATACCCTTCGTAGACTTTATGAAATAAAACTAACGAGAGTGATTTATTAATACTCGTACTTTAATTACAATAACAAAGCTATACGAAACAAATATACATTGGCATTTTAAATTAGTGATATAAATATATTTAAACTAAGGTTTTACACAGTCTTTCTTTCACAGGCAAACAAACAATACGTATCAAATCAATTACAATTTTAACGTCGTCCTTGTATAAAACTATCAAACAGTTATTTTAAGCCGTATACGAGTATATTGTGCACATCTGTTTCGCTTTTCTGTGTTTACTTCTCTCTTGCTTCCTTGGTCTGCTGTAAGACATTTCCTTGGATATAAACTGCGGTACCTGTTGTGTCCTATTCTTTTTTATGTACAATAATGGTTAAATGAATAAATTATTTCATATAGTTCCAAACGCTTTAGGCTTTGAGCAAAGACATTAGAAATGCTTCATTATTTTCAGCTGTTGTTGTTATTTTTAGTTTGAACTTCCCGTATTGTGATTCTTTTTGATTATATTAAACTTATGTGTAACAATTATTGCAATTTAATTATAATTATGGCTTAAAAGTATCAATTCAATATTTATGTTTTTGTATCAGAAAGTAAATAAATATTGTATGACGTTGTCTGCCAGTTGATGCTATATCATAATCTATGACACAGAAATTATATTTAAGATCTTCAATATGGAGGTTTGATTTCTGAATCATCTTGTTATGGACTTAAATGTTGCGATAAATATTTTATTAAAGACAAAAAAGTCAATGTACCGTTCAAAGTTTTAAATAAGTTAAAACAGTATAGGTATTATTGTAAAATTTGCCTGAATTATCGAATAAATTCCATCAAACTTCTGTCAGTCGATTTCCGGTTCAAAAATATAAAAATATAAAAACTAGTCCATGGCCTTGTCCTCCCCCTCTCAAATCTCCTGTCAGCCACTGACAGGAGATTTCAGAGGACTGCAGAGACACACTCAGAGTTTGAGTCAATTGCGTATCTATGTTTTAGACACATGGTTCTGTTTAATTTGGGAATATATCGTAAGAAAGTATCTCCCGACGACAACAAGAAGATTGTATCAATGGTCTCAATTCCACGCGTCCACCGTCTAAATAACTTAAAATTAAAATGTCTAAAATTTAACGAGTTTAAGTTGGTTATATCCACAAGTACTATTCTACGGAGCCAGGCCAACTAAATTTAACGGGGTTTAAGCGACTTGCTAAAATGTCTAAGTTGAGTTCAAGTTGTTGTTTTTTGATGTTATTTTTATGAGAAAGGCAAATTGTATCCTTGCCATACAACCTAATCATGTTTATAAAAATTATCAGAATTTGTAAAAAAATCCTTAAGGAAGTTTTTATTTGTGTCAATTCATAATAAGTAGAAGTACAGTAGCCAACACGTGTAGGTGGACACTTTGAACTTAGGAACGCCGTTATTACGTAGGTAACAGTAAAGGCGAATATTACTGAGCAAATATCCAGCCGCGTGTGCTGGTTCCTGTACATCTTGAAATATAGTAAATAAGCAGGAATAGTACAGTCAAGAGCAGGTCAAGTCATACTGAACCCACGCATCGCGATTCTCTCCCTTTTTGAACGCTGCAAAATCCAAAGTGTTCAACATAACATGAACTTGAATGTACAGTAAGCAGCACATGCGGCTGGACATGTTGACCTTGAGACCGCCGTTATTACCGTACTATACCAGTAGAAGCGAGTTTTGTATTGCGAGTGTCCAGCCGCAAGTGCTGCTTACTGTACCATACCTATGTTTCTTCCTATTTCTACAAAATTTTACATATTGATATGAAATCATCTCATAAGCAACCCAATTGTATATTTTTTCCGATACAACTAACTGTAAACACAAATTTGTCATCCATTCCGTCTGAATTTCCAAAATTGTAAAGGTAATAATAGTCATTCTTCACAATTTTCACAAAAATGGCAGTATTTTATCAAGATTTTGAGGTTAAACGGATGGCATGCATAGAATTGCGTTTGGCCAACTAAAGCTAAGTTGAATTATTATTAATTGTCTATGGTTGTCTAAAATAAGGAACGTCAGATTAAAATTAGCAATGTCAGTTGAATTTGCTAGTTTGCGTAGAATTGCAAAGTGGTTTAGCGACACCTAATTAAAATTAGACATTTTAACGGCCGCACTGGAATTGGGTCCATCATATTCAAAATTAAACTGAAACCATTTTTTTTATTATTCTTTTATATTAATAATTATAAACTGTCATTCGCTGTTATTTGAACCAAAGTATGTGCCTAATCTGCATTAATTAAAAAAGCTAGTTGTTTAATAAACTAAACAAGATTTTAAGTGTAATCATGATCTGGCTTTCACTAATTGTTGAAAGGATCCCTGATTTTAATCATCTGTGGCGGAGGTTCTCCCATATTAAAAGAGGAATAATGGAACTCTTTTCAGCCTCTTGTCTGTCAAATGATGTTTATGACATTTATTTATAACCATTAAATATTTATTTGTTAAATATTTCAACAATAAAAAAGCGCCAGGAAGAAATAGTATTGAATTGAGGTAAATCTGCGCTCTTTGCAGCTTCAGGCAGAAGAGGACGTAGAAGATTAAGACGTTCATTTTTAGATGAAGTAAAGGAAAAAGTTGAGGTTATGTCGTACCAGGAAGTCAAGAAGCTGGCTATGGACAGAGAGAGGTGGTGATTACTCCACGGACAAGTGGTACAGTGATAATGGTAAACAGACATGCTTAGTTTGTCTGCTCATCAATCTAATCTGATACTATCCTTTTTTTTCAGATTTTATTTAAAAAAGTTAAACTTTTATCGAAGTACTTTCAAAGGACATGTACATCGCATAAAGCAACGTTTTATGTGGTGTCTGGTGGTGGTAATTATATTGAATAGATAATATTCGTATCATGAGAAATAGAAAAAAATCTGTTACTTTACTATATAATCTCATTTAAAATACTAATCTTAACACTGAAACAGGGCGGTCTTTTTGTACAAGATTATTGTTGTTGTATCTATTTACTTGTTAAAATTATAACTGGTATAATATTATATACTATTCAACATTACACTTGTTCTTGTTTTGTTCTTAATCTGATTTAGTATGTAAAGGTAGGCAAAGCCTGACCCAAGAAATAAGAAAGCTACTCGGGGGGCGCCACGTGTATATTTTTATGTTTATGGCAACAATTTCTATTATTATATTAGTTCCATTGAAATTCCGCAATATGGCGAGGTTTCTTATTTCTTTGGTCAGGCTATATACAGATATTTCCGTCTTTATGAGCATCTGTCCTTATGAGAATCTGTCTTTTTGAGAATCTGCCCTTTTGCGAACTTGCGAAATTGCGAAAGGCAATCATATACCTACCTTGATTTTACGTGTATAAAAAATTGAATTTATTCCCTTGGTCGGTTAAGGTCAGATTCTGTTTAAAAAAACATAACTGGTACCTACCTAACCTACACACATAAAATTCGTTTCGGACGGTTGGTTCCACCGCTAGGTTCCACTAGTGGGTCCATCTGGATTTTCAAGTACTCATGTCTCCACTGTATATTATTGATGGGGCTAATAGTATCTGATTTCTAAAAAGTTAGGAGTTATTTAAAAAGAAAGTACTTTTTTTTTTAATTGACCTAAGGTCTTGTGTCGAAATGGTACGAACATTCAAGCTTCACCGGACTTGAAAAAGAAAGTTCATTATGTGTACTTAAATATTCTGAAAGGTGCCCCATGCTTATGAAATACTGATACTATGCCAGATATGGGCAGCAGGGTTCCTTTTTTATCACGTGTAGCATTAAACAACAGCGGAAAATCTTCCTCACTTCCTTAGGACACAATACACTATAAATATACTTTATATTACACTTTCAAGGGATAGAGCAGTATGGTTTGTCTAATAATTGAATCATTCCATCAATTCGATATTTTTATATTTTTTGACGATTGACAATAAGTTTACGTCTATGGAATAAGAAAAAACAGCGAGGTCAATGAGATTGTCTATGTTTTCACTCTCACTGCTATCTTCGGTGCTCTTCTATGACCCTCTTTGGACCCTCTTTCAGCTCCTCTTCGTCCCTCAGAGGGATTTCCTCCTGACAACGACACGGCCGTGTCGATGCCGCGTCGGAGTAGGCCTACAGGTTGCGTTTTGCACGCGAGCTAACCGGCCGGGCCCCGAAACTAAAGATTTTAGCAGTGATATATAACTAAACTAGCTTTTCGGCCGCTCCGCTTGCGCTAACAACTGCGGTATTTTCCCGCGGTATAAGGTAGCCTATGTCCTTCCCCAAGCTCTTTTCTATCTCTGTACCGAATTTATCAATAACGGTTTAGTGTTTGTGGTGTGAAAGCGTAACGAACAGACAGACAGATTTACTTTCACCCTTATAACATTAGTAAAGATTATCCTGTCGTTATTATTATATACCTACTAGCTTTTTCCGTGGGGATAAGATATTTTCCCGCGGTAAAAAATAGCCTATGTGTTATTCTGATGTATAAGCTATATGATTGTAATGTTTCATTAAAATCCATTCAGTAGATTATCTGTAACAAACATCCATCCATCCATTCAGAAATTACGTCATATCAGAAGCTTTGCTCTGCCCAAGACCGGCTCTCGACTCAAACGAATGTACAAGTCTGAGTAATAATAATACATAGTTTAAAAAACTAAAAAACACGCTTTCTGTCCGCCATCTTGGACGTCCGCCATATTGGATTTAAGTCCCGTGACTATTTTTTTCGTATTCCTGACAGCAAACCCTTTCATTTGATACCCATATCATGGGGGTGGATTTCACACAGCCAGTTCGCCATCTTAGGGAGGCCGCCATATTAGATTTGTAATGACGTTTCTTAACTAGTCATGTATTGTCATCGAAACTCAGAGCGTGTGCAAAATTTCATCCTAATCGAAGACCAGGAAGTGGGTCAAATTAAGATTCCAAGATTTTTTTAGATACATTAATGGGGAGGCCGCCATATTGGATTTGTAATGACGTTTCTTAGCTAGTCATATATTGTCATCAGAACTCAGAGCGTGTGCAAAATTCCATCCTAATCGAAGACCGGGAAGTGGGTCAAATTAGGATTCCAAGATTTTCTTACATACATAGTTACTTACAAGTGAAGCTAATATAAAGCGTGTAAAAAAGAGATTAAACGATCTAAAAGAGGCGATGAGATATCAGTTTGAACATAATTGGCAGATTCGCGCAATGTGTGCGTAATGTGAAGAAGAACCCTCCGAAGGCACGCATTATTGAAGACTAGCTTTCACCCCGCGGCTCCGCCCGCGTTGACAATTTTTCCCGTGGGAATGAGGCATTTCCCCGTAGTAAAAAGTAGCCTATGCATTAATCCAGGGTGTCAGCTAACTCCACACCAAATTTTATTAAAATCGCTCTATCCCTTAAGAACTCACATGGTCTAAGAAAAAAAGGTCTAACAAGAAGACCACGTGACTTGACACAAGCCTACGTCATCTGCTGTTCATGACGTAGGCTTGTGTCAAGTTTGGCAGTCCGATTGTTAGACCTTGTTTTTTTAGACCATGCATACTCATTTTACTCACAAACTTTCGCATTTATAATATTAATATGCTTAGAGTATAAATAGAAAAAAAATCTGGGAGGGATAGAGTACGCCTAATCGAGTATGAACCGTAAGCACGGATATGAACAGTCCGAATATCTTCAGCGCGTTCGTTTAGTATCAAATGATTATCGGAGCTGATTATTATTCCCGGTGAAAATAAGAAATTTAATAAGAGAACATTTAGAAATGTGCAGTGATAAGTTGCAAACATGACTCGAGGAACAAATCAAAAAAGAAAAATGTTATTGATTTCACCGCCCATACAAAATCTGCCAAAATTTGCTTACGCTTGACATAAAGGCAGCGGAGCGATGCGCGTGCTCTATGTATATTTATTCTCTAATGTTTTTTTCGCTAGTTTAGTGGCCCCACTTTCACTAGCGGCGCGTCACAGGAGCAGGCGATATTAAATATTAAATTTTAACAAGCGGGCCCTCCGTGCCTCGCCGAACGAGCACAGTGGATATTCCTTTTAAGAGCAAAGTCTGCCGAATTATTTGCTTCTTTTGCGAGAGTTGGTAAAAGAAAGTCTTTGAAGTTTAAGAAAGGAATGTAATAGTTAAATTGGCTCAGCAAAAACTGAAAGTAGGTATATGAACAGTCAACGGATTTGATCAATTTCCCAGGGAAAAGATCTACTTTAGTCGACACTATCCCAGTGCGGGTTTCTCAATTTCACACCTCTACCTTTGAGTTACAAGGGTTTCCTCACGATGTTTTTCTCTTTTATTTTCCATACCCTAAGGTTGCCTGGAACAGATTGCTACCGTAGCAATAAGCCTCTTGCATTAATTTTGTAATTTTTTCTCTGTAATTATTTTTTCTTAGTGTCAATAAAGTATATTAAGTAAAATTAATAAAATTAATAAATAAAAATTAAGTACCTATTATTATTTATTTTATTACTGAAAAGGTTTTATACATTAATCAACAAGTAGGGTAAATCATATTATTATGTGAAGATATAAACGAATGTGATGTCTATGTGTGTTTATTTAATGTAACGTATCCTGTTTGTTCAACCCTACGCCCTAGGGCTGCCAAAACAGCGGCTATTTGTCTCCATGAATATTTGAACGCACCAATTGGGTGCCGAGAGCCAGATGAACATTCCGTGTTTATAAGGACATGGTCCAAGAAAACAAGGTCTTGCAAATAGACCGCGTGACTGACACAAGCCTACGTAATTTTGCGCTGTTCATCCTTGTCTATTACACGCATTCGACAAGGATGAATAGGCAAAATGACGTAGACTTGTGTCAGTCACGTGGTCTATTTGCAAGACCTTGTTTTCTTGGACCATGATAAGGCAGTAGAACAAACACATTTTGTGGTGTTAATTCAAACTGTATGAAGACCATGAAGGAAAAAAAAATTCCACGCCCATAAAAGGGCGCGTAAAATTTTTTCTTCCTTCATGATGAAGACGATGTTGTTTTTTTTTGAAAGTCTAAAAACTCGACTGCTTAAAAAGCGAACTAAAAGATGAAAACAAGATGATGTAAAACATAGTAGCGTGTAAATCCTCTTCACTATCATCATCACTACAGTCACTACATAGTATAAAATAAAGTCGCTTTCTCCGTCCCTATGTCCCTATGTCCCTATGTCCCTCCCTTTGTACGCTTAAATCTTTAAAACTACGCAACGGATTTTGATGCGGTTTTTTTTAATAGATAGAGTGATTCAAGAGGAAGGTTTATATGTATAATACATGCATAATATACTGAAGGATAACCCACAATAATCATTTTCCCGTGCGGAGCCGGGGCGGGTCGCTAGTTTTCTATAAATTAAAATAACTCAATTGTTGTTATTAGTACTTATTAGTCTTGAGCCTGCCAATTTAATGGACATAGATAAAGTCGTGAAATCTGTATAAAAAAAAAAACATCCAATCAAATGATACCTACGTTTATTGCAGTCAGAGGCATATCATATCATACTTCACACTAATATTATAAAGAGGAAAGATTTGTATTTTTATGTGTGTGTGTGTGTATGTTTGTAATGAATAAACTCAAAAACTACTGCACAGATTTCAAAAAATATTTCCCTATTAGAAAGCTACATTCACCCTGAGTAACGAAGGCTACCTTTTACCGCGGGAAAATGCCTCATTCCCACGGGAAAAACTATTAACGTGGGCGGAAAGCTATCCTTAAACCCTGTATAGGGTTTTCCTTATACCTAAATGTCGGTCCCTGATCCCTTTATTTTACACAAACTGCGAGAGTGCATGTAAGTGCCCGCTTACAATGTAAATAAAGGCACTTTACATAAAAGTTGAGTGATTTTACTACGTCCAAACTGTCGTCTAGACCTAATAAAGTCTAGGCACTTTACGGTCCTAGTGATTTCTGACTAAAGACTCGAGAATTTGTAGAATGTGTCCTCAATTGTATAGGTCTAGTTGGGTTATGTCGTCGATGGTCTACAAGAATTTGATGGCAAAAAAAAGTTTAAAAAATAGAGATTATATGGAAACAAAAAAAATGACATCTGTCAACTGAAATTTCGAGGAATTGTTTTTGGTTTGGGAGTTTTACGCGGGAATCGAGAGGAAATGGCGGGTTCATTGTTTCGTCCTTTTAAAAATAGTTTTTCATGGTAATTGTGGTGTTAATATGGTGGAATTAGTGCGATAATGTGCCGTTAAAGAAGAACTATTCAATGAAAGTGAGAAATAATGAGTGGTTAGCTGTTTCTGGTTTGATAGCCCGCGTTAAACTTCAGTATCATTGGAATGTAAGAACCACCCTTGCATTCCAATGATCCCGTAACAAGAAATGAAACTACTGAAGAAGTTTAACATAGATGCAAGAAATGACTAAAGACGACGAAATGAAACTGAAGAAATAATGACTGAAGATGAAGACATTAAACTTGGATAATGCAAGAAACTACTAAAGACTAGGCTGTATGGGCTTAGAACCCTTTGCCTTTCCCATAAGGGAGAAAGAAACGAAAAAAAAAAATGTTTTTGGTTTGGCTTCTGCTAACGTCAATTTTTTTTTCGTTTTTTGCCATCAGATTGGTTGGTTTTGTAGACCTAATAGGTTGGTTTGGTGTATAATAACGTTTCACAGGCGACAAGATATAATTTTGTCGCCTATCCTGAAATCAGGATGCATAGGCCTTAGTCGATCACGCTGCTGCCCCAGTGCGGGTTGGTCACGAACACACAACCTTTGAATTACTTCGTAGGTGTGTGCAGGTTTCCTCACGATGTTTTTATTACTAGTTTGGGCGACATTTTTGTCACAAGAGATTGTTTAACTTTAAAAAAATATATATTTAAATACCTAACTATAATGATAAAAACCATTAGAATGAAGTGTTATGTATGAGTGTAATAATGCTCCTTTTTCTATTAGGGTTCCGTAGCCAAATGGCAAAAAACGGAACCCTTATAGATTCGTCATGTCTGTCTGTCTGTCTGTCTGTCCGTCCGTCCGTCCGTCCGTATGTCACAGCCACTTTATTCCGAAACTATAATACCTATACTGTTGAAACTTGGTAAGTAGATGTATTCTGTGAACCGCATTAATTTATTGTTTTTTTTCTATTTTTGTAAAAAAATCTTAAGGGGGTCCTCATACATAGAACTGAAGCTCAAAAAAAACTTTTTCATCAAACCCATACGTGTGGGGTATCTATGGATAGGTCTTCAAAAATGATATTTAGGTTCCTAATAACATTTTTTTCTACACTGAATAGTTTGCGCGAGAGACGCTTCCAAAGTGGAAAAATGTGTGTCCCCCCCCCTCTAACTTCTAAAATAAGAGAATGATAAAACTAAAAAAAATATATGATGTGCATTACCATGAAAACTTCCAACGAAAATTGGTTTGAACGAGATCTAGTAAGTAGTTTTTTTTTAATACGTCATAAATCGTAAACCGCAATTTACCTTTCACTATTATTAAAAATCGATCAAAATCATAACGAACTACAAAAACTTTTATATTATGTTACTGGCTGCTATGGAACCCTTCATGGGCGATTCCGACTCGCACTTGGCCGCTTTTTTTAATCCGATTACGAAAAATGATCATACTATTATATTTTATGTAATCAATTAAACTTATGTCTGTAAGTACCTACACATACAGTAGGTACGTACATAATAAAAATGCTGTTGAGTACCTTAAATATTTTTATTTTGCAAAGAAATATCTTAATTAGAGTAAGTATCTAATGGGACTAACTTTAAAGGGACGTGTCCTTTCAGAATTTGCTAAGTAACTAACAGTCTGTATAATAAACAACCTATCTATATAACACCCGACCCACAATAATTAAGGGAATCTATTGCGTAGAATCTACTATTGAATAAGTAATGAGGAAGGGTTGTTGTAGTTTAAGAGGGTAGGATCGCTTACAATAAGGTGGTACGTTATATTAATCTACATAATTTTTGCCCTAATAGCTATGGTCTGTTTCATATAATCCGGACAAAAGTTCATTGACCTCTTTCTTTTCTTGAAAGTTATTTAAAAAAATGTAACGCCAAAATGTCTGGCAAGGTCACACGCTCACCCCGCCTTCTACTGCGGTATGCCAAATTACGTATTTTGCGATAATTTCCTATAGTTTTATCGTATCGTTTGAAAAAAATTTGCGCATTGTATGCAGGCGTCAATGAACTTTTGTCCGGATTAATATGAAAGTTATGAAACACACCATAGTACAGAAGACCAATCGAAGCGCACGGAGTGCGCAGGCCATAATAGTACTACCCGACCATAGTGCCGTTGTCTTTCAATGGGAAGGTGAGACGGCGAATTCGAGACGGCACGTAAACCAAAAGTTGACAGTAATACGGATAGTACAGAAGCCAGCACATACGTTGGAAATTTGCTTCACCCCTACCGCCACAGAATACAGGCGCTCTCAAGGTCAACATGTCCTGCCGCATGTGCTGGATACTTACATAATAACGACCCGTTGCGCTGCTTCAACGTCAGTAGGCTTACTATGTAAGTAGCGACAGGCTCGAGAAGCTGTCAAACGCGACATAGTGACATTAGAGCCATAGCAGTTCTGCCAATATGTCGCGTTTGACAGCTTCTCGAGCCTGTCGCTTCTTACGTAGTAAGCCTACAGGTACCGCTTTGATAGTATCAATGTGGATTACATTTTCGTATGTTAGTTTATTTGACGCTCCTAAGTTAAGGAAAACATCTTAAAGGTCTCTATAGTTTTTTCCTATTTTTAGGACACTACATTCGAGTATTCAAACCGTCCAAAATGGCCTACTATTGTATTTTTTCCCGCGCTTTTCGTATAAAACAACATGGCGGCGCGTTTTGTAAACAATGGAGGCCATTGGAGGCTAATGGACGCTGTAAAGAGGTTGTTTTCTTTGAAACTAGCTTTGGATGTTGCTTTTCGCTTTTTCAACAGAGTTTATGTTTTTAGGATTTTATTTTCAGGAATCTAACCAGGGCTATAAATGCGAAAGTGAGGTTGTTTATCCTTATTTTTTGGAGTGGAAAAAAAATCAATTTTCAAAGGAATAAATTGCAGATCCGGGCGAAGTTTTGAATGATAAATTATTTTGCTTTTCACTCGATTAATAAACTAATTTGAGCACTTTTCACTTATCTACTGTACGTTAATTAATACCTACCTAATAAATAAACAAATAATTATAACTAAGGCCTATTCACCCTAATTTCAGTGTAGTCTCGAGCCCCTCGATAAGGACATTATATGAGCTGTTACTGATGCTTTGACCTCACATATAAATAACTATCGGCCGCGGCTCCGCCCGCGTTAACAGGTTTTCCCGTGGGAATGAGGCATTTTCCCGCGGTAAAAGGTAGCCTAAGTTAGTCAAGGTGAACGTAGCTTTCTAATGGTCAAAGAATTTTTGAAATAGGTTCAGTAGTTTTTGAGTTTATTCATTACAAACATATACACTCACAAAAATACAAATCTTTCCTCTTTATAATATTTGTTAGTATGACTGTATGACTGTTCTACCCAATTTTAGTATTCCACTGACACACTTTACTAACTACCCTCCTTCCTGAAATAAGTGGCACTGCGTCATAGCGCCCTTTGCCGCCCTAGCACTAGACCAGCTGAGTGCCGAACATTATCAAATTAAAACTATTAACTCAAGTGCTCTACGATATGTGACATTTTGCGGTTACATAATTGCATTAGGTAAAGGAAGGGTCCTAAAAAATCTAATTAGTCCGTCAGTTAGATTACTAAAAAATAATGTACACTTTTTTTTGTCTGGCAAACGAAAAATGCCGACGATACAGCGCTTTGAAATTTCCAGTGACGACACGCCGCCATACAAATTGCACGGAAAAAGTGACGTCATAGCACTCTTCTACATTTTGATGCGTTAAATCTTCGTCAATTAGAAAAAAGAAGAAATACCTACGTGTTAATTTTTTTTCGATAAATCTAACTGACGGACTAATTAGAATCGATATTTTTTCCAGGACACGTCCCCGGACCCTTTGTTTTATTGCTTTAGCTTGGGCAAAAATACTTAGTTTTCGAAATACGTTTTTACTATTTTAAAAAGAAGCGAAAAATGAAAAACATTGTGCTCCCGCAAGGACTTATTACGTATTATTATTTTAATATTTTTTTGTGAACTCTACATCTTCCAGATCCACTTTATGTTTCAGGGTTCCAGCGGAGTAAGTAAGTAAGTTATTGGCGTCTGCCTACGAAATTACGGAACCGAGCGATGCGGGAATTAATTCAAGTAATTTATCATGATTTGTAGGTCAATTCATAATAAATTAAATTAATAAAGTTGAAGGGTGATGGACCAAATTGAGTGAGAGAAAATTAAAATCTCATTAACTAAAATCCGTACAGTTATATCACAGAAGGGAAATGATTTATAACAAGTCCCAAAATGCAAACGTAAATGACCGTAATGAAAGAGAATCACACACAAATACACTTCACACTAACAGAACACTTCTACACTAATATTATAAAGAGGAAAGATTTGTATTTGTGTGTGTGTGTGTATGTTTGTAATGAATAAACTCAAAATCTACTGAACCGATTTCAAAAATTCTTTCACCATTATAAAGCTACATATACATTCACCCTGAGTAACATAGGCTATATTTTATTTCAAAAAATGCGAAGTAGTTCAAGGGTTGTGTGTTGGTGACGAACCCGCACTGGGCCAGCGTGGTCGACTAAGGCCTGTTCACCCTGATGAGGGGTAGGAGAGAGCCCCTCGGTGGGGACATATATGAACTGGTAATGATTAGCTAGTATAGAAGTAGTATAGATTACTCTTTGTGAGAGGACAAAGTAAAGTTTTCTAACTAGCAGAATAACTTTGACAGGGATTCGAATTTCGAACAAAGCTGAACTGGGAGCGATCTCATTACTCGCTCCTACTTCCGGCCGCCAAGATGGCGGCGGTGGCACTTCCGGTTTTAGCTTTAAGCCCGTTCATAGAAGCTAGGTACTTAAGGGATAGTATAAGGGTAAATCCCGACCAGAAAAACAAAAAAACTTCGCCATATGGTGGAAGAATTGATTGAAAAGAAAAAATTTATAACTATTTAGATTAAAACGGGTTATTAATAGAAGTATTAGTTTTGTGTGAGTGAAAAATGGTATAGATGTAAGATATCTTTAGGAAGACTCTACCCCAAAAAAAAGTCATATAACAACGCGTCTAGGGGCGGCTCGAGGGAGCCTCGGACCACGGCCTAGCGCGTTGATACTGAACAACATCGTGAAGGAGACGACGACGCCTGAGGGGTCGCCAGAGGCCGGGCTGATAATACCGTCACAGTGTAAGCAAACCTTAACCTCATAAGACTCGAGACGTAACTACCTCGTTCTCTCCAATAGCTTTCAAATGCCACCGGACCTCGGCAAATAAGGAGAAGTGGCCACATCAAAAGATCAAGCAAATGCCGCGCCCGCGATGGTATTGTTTTGGCGCCATTTCCTAAGTGGGGACTAGGGTTGCCGCTTGATGAAGAAAGAAAAAGTATCGACAAAGGATGATGACCATTTTTATATGAGCCCTGTCCCCCCCCCTCCAACAGATCTTTTGTATGTGTCAATAGGTTCTTATGGATCTATAGAAAGGCTAGTAACTAGTTTTAACTTCATGATCAATGGGATTTGAAAATTGAATTCTTACAATCTGTTATTTTGGGTACCAATATTAATAGCAAGACGATCTTTTTTTTCGGAATATCCTGCGTCTTTGAACTATGTCGTCATAGTAAAAAGTAATCACATAGCTAAGACGCATATACTGAGATACATTTCAAATCTGTTGGTCGTTGCTATTAGTTTTTTGTTTTTTGGGGGGACGTTTTGAGACATCATCCTTTATTGTTAAACGACGGATGAAGGTATTGGGAGTTGGGACTTCACGTGCAAGACGTTCCAGATAGGTGCAAATGGCGCCGCATAATCGGAAAAGCCGACGAGACAGAAGAATAAGACGGAGAATAGAATAGACACCACTGACACAGAAGTAATATAACACGTACAGAAAGAACACTCACGCCCCCGCGCCAAAATGAGTTCCCCGCCCGATATAGCGCCCCACGCCCCGCACCCCGCAGGCACCGCGGGACTCCGCCGGTGGTGGAGGGGGTGTGCATACATAGCGCCTAGCGCCATTGACTTGTAGTTGATATTCAGTTGTTATTCAAAAAGAAGTAGCTTGTCAAAATGCGTTTTCTGTATGGAGTGACCGCCCAGTGCCACTGACCCGCACTGGGCCAGCGTGGTCGACTAAGGCCTATTCACCCTGATTCCAGGTTAGGCTCGAGCCCCTCGGTGGGGACGTATATCAGCTGTTAATGGAGAAGACATCATGAGGCATCTTTATAAGCTGTGGAATGTTTAAGCAAAATTTAAAGCAAATAAATTAACTTAAATTTGTTAGTGGTGGTAGTAGTAAGTTCTCTCTCTCTTCAATCGGTCCCTCTGCTGAGGATCGTGACTCCGTTTAATTCCGACAACCAGTTGTTTCCATCGATCCCGTTCTGTAGTAGTAAGTTACTATTTATTAAACAAAATAAAACATTATTTTCCTTTGGCAACCCTGAGTAACTCGCGTCGCAGCCATAGCGAGGGGACTAATGTCAATTTGTCCTGGATTATATGTTTCAGGACATTTCAGCACGATTTTTGCGCGAAAAGTACAACTGTGCATTTGTTTTTATATTTCTCATCTGTGGTGGTAACTTTATTTCGAATTTCATGAAAACTTGGGAAATGGGACGAAAAATAGGAGTTTATGTGGCTAAAGCCGTTGACTTCCATTCGGAAGTTCGCGGGTTCATGCCTCGGCACAAATGTGTTTTCGATTTTCGAATTCTTTCATATGTACGTTTATTCGACGCTCTTACGGTGAAGGAAAACATCGTGAGGAAACCTGCACACACCTGCAAAGTAATTCAATGGTTGTGTGTGAAGTAGACCGATCCGCACTGCGCCAGCGTGGTCGACTAAGGCCTACTCACTCTGATTTCAGGATAGGCTCGAGCCCTTGGAGTGGGGGGGATATATTGTTAACGAACATTTTGCAACTGTTATTGCGAACTCTACGTAGGTACTTCAAACTTGATAGCATGATAATAAGTTTAAATTACTGCACGTAAACACAAAAACATTAAACATGTACAAAAAATAAATAAAGAAAGAAAGAAAAATAATTTATCGCCAAATATACCTAATACAAAGGTAACAAACAGAAAAAAACATTAAAAAAAAGTTTGTTATTTGTTAGGTACATGTCACAATAATTTCGTCGCAAAAACCTCTCTTTCGCGTCCGGAAAATTCAAACTCGGAACTTCCGTCCGCCATTTTATTCGGCGACTTCCGGCAAGATGGCCGATCCGGCGGCGGTTAATCATATTATGTCTGCCGGCGCGCGGCATGCTGCTGAATTAATTACTGTCTACTCTTGAATAATACTCTCATAGATATGAGAATTTCCTCACAGCATACGATTATCATGTTCGTATATTGTTCTATGAGAGTAGTAGTATCAAGTACCTACCTACATATAATAAAACTGTAGAGATCAAATGTCTGTACTGTACATAGAAAATTACACTATATTAAAAAATTTAATAACCCCCGACACAAAACAGTTACTTGATCCTTTCAACAACTAGAAAAGAGCTGATAATCTTCAAGTGGCTGAAGATATTTTCTTGGATCATAGCTAAGAACACTCTCGATTGTGACACCTTGCAAACAAAAAAAACTAGATCAAAATCGGTGCATCCGTTTAGGAGCTACGATCAGTGGCGGATTAAGAGTATCCGAGGCCCTAAGCACAGAGCCTGTGTAGGCCCTCTATTGCTTGTGGGTTTCATACCTGTACATCAAAAGTAACATTTCATATACTTCCAAGTTTACGTATGTTCAAGAGGTTCCATGCTTTTTCTTTTTTTTTTGGTGACGGTGTTTTAGTGAATTTATTATTTTAGTAAAAATGTTAAAAAGCTGTGAAAAGTGTGGTGACAGTTGTTCGTCAGAGGGACTTTTCGAAGTTTAGTTATGAAACATAAAGTTAGAATTATTGTTGAAAAAGGCCATACTTATTCTTTATACGTGTACGTAATCAATAGTGAAAGCATAAATATAGTACTCACCTGAAAACTTTGTGTGGGGTAACGATAAGTGTAGTTTCAATCAAAGCCACTCCGTAAAAAAAGTAAGTAAGTAAGTGCGGTAATGCGTATGGGCGCTATCATTTGCAATGCAAAGACAACTCAATCCCTCGGTCGCGCGTCCCGGACTGCTCGCGCCTTGTGATTTCGGACATATTGTGGATGAATCTCGATAAAATGTAGGTATAAAATGAAACGCCAGCAGAGGATGGAGGCCCCTGGAGAACAGGGGCCCCAAGCACGTGCTTGTAGTGCTTATATGTTAATCCGCCACTGGCTACGATGCCACAGACAGACAGACAGACAGCTATAATGATAGCTACAGCGATAAGATAACACCCCTCTTTTTTGTCGGGGGTTAATAAAAGATGAAATCTGATGGTCAGGAGGATGTAAGAAGTGAAATAGAACATAGGTATCTTTTTTTTGTTTCTCTGTCTGTTTGTCTGTTTGTACGGGCTAATATCCGAAACTATTGGACCGATTCGAATGAAATTTTGCATGGTGCTTCTTTACATCCCTGGTCAACATCTTAGATACTTTTAATTTCAGAAAATCAAAGGATTCCCGTGGGATTGTTAAAAATTACTACGGAAAAATCGGAAAACAACGCGGGCGTAGCCGCGGGCGGACAGCTGTAGGATAAGACTTAGGCGATTATGTCTTTTACTTTGCTAATTAAGCCGAACAGTTTCTGCTGACCTAATCTACAAACAAACAAACAAAACAAAATATACTTTATTGCACATAATAAAAACAAGTACAGTACAAATAAAAGCAAAAGAGAAGGCAAATGGCGGCGGCGGCTACTTAATGTATAAAAATCTCTTGTAACAGTTTAAGTTACTACGAAACGGCTTGACTGATTTTAATAAAATTTTGCTTGTATGTATATGTATACCTAAACTCAGACCTACTGAATAATGGTCTGATAATAAACGCTAGGCCGAAGAATATTTTTTTTCAAGTACCTACCTATAATTTAGTCTTCATTGTTATCACACTAATAATATTTTTGTGAGTGGCTGAGTGTGTATGTTTGTTACTTCTTTACGTCTAAACGGCTGAAGCGATTTTAATAAAATTTTGGTATGGAGTTAGCTGACATCCTGGATTAACAAATAGGCTACTTTTTACCGCGGGAAAATACCTCATTCCCACGGGAAAAAATGTTAACGCGGGCGGAGAGGAAAGCTAGTTGCACATATTTTCGCGAAAAGTTTCAGATTTCTCTGTTCAATTTCACTGTCCATAAACCCTGAAGCGGTAAGTGCAGCGAGTAAGATACGCCCCTTAATATAAATATGCCATTGGGGTATAAGCGGCGATATACTCCAAGATGGCGCGCAATTGCGGACAAAATATTGTGGCACACATTGAAATCCGCTACGTGGTGGTTCCTGGTTTATTTTTATTTTATTTTATTTATTAGGTTCAGGGGGAGGGTAGGGGTAGGGTGGATATCTTAATCTTATCTTAGTAAAATACAATAAAGTGCTTGTAATATTTCTGAGATATAGACCCAATTACAGGCAAACACAGCATGTTATTTTTAAAGGAAGTATAATTGTCTCGGGTAAAAATTTAATATTATTAAAGTATAGGTGAGTAATTTAGAACAACTCTATGATAGGTACAAACTTCTCAGGTGTCTAAGGCTCCATTCTAAAAGTAACCAGTGGGCCTCTAAACTTGTACAGTAGTGGCTGTGGCTGGGGTGTTTAGCATTGGACGACCGTTTTTGACGCCTCGTTTCGAAGATTAAGGAGAGGGAGACGGTCAATGTTGTATATTTGTTACTCTTTCACGAAAAAACTGCTGAATGGTTTTTAATGAAACTTTACAATAATCTAGCTTATACATCAAAATAACACAAGGCTACTTTTTACCGTGGGAAAATACTTCTTTCCCACGTTAGTTTAGCGTTTCTTTAGCGTGTACAAACAGACAGACAGATAGACAGACGAACTTTTTTTTTCAAATCTTGTATGTCTGTGTTCAGCTACACTCCCTTTATCATCTACAAACAATTTTTTGAAATACAAATCAATGTACAGACTACTACAGGCACGCCGAATCTTCAGTTTTATTATAGTATAGATAGATAGGTATGTGTTTCTTTTTTTTTCTATATTATATATTTAGTATCCGTATATTTTGTCCCCGCTTGTACCAGCTCCATTCGCGCCCGCCCATGCGTGCGTTGTATGGCCGATAATAACCCGACTTCGCCCGAACCTTCTTTACTAAAGGCTAAAAGAAAAATCCTTTCAGCGTAAAGGAAGTGAAAAAGCCGGAATATTTTTATAAGAAAACTAGCTTCCCGCCGCAGCTCCGCCCGCGTTAACAGTTTGTCCCGTGGGAATGACAAATTTTCCCGCGGTAAAAGTTAGCCTATGTTTTTCCGCAATTTTATATCTTTGTGCCAACTAATTTTTTCCCGTGGGAATGAGAAATTTTCCCGCTTTCTTTTCCCAAAGCCCCAAGGTCTATTTTATCTTTGTGCCAAGTTTCACCACAATCGGTTCAGTAGTTTTAGAGCCTATTCAATTATTAGGAATATTTTAGGTTCTTTTTTACACCTTGGGTTACATTATTAAAGTTTTAGTAAGGATCCCTAATTTAAAATAAAATAAAATATCGCCTATGTTACTCAGGGATCATGTAGCTTCTCAACAGTGAAAGAATTTTTGAAATTGGTTCAGTAGTTTTGGAGCCTATTCGACGCAAACAAACAAACAATCAAACCTTTCCTCTATATAATTGTGGCGGCGCGCCACATACTACCTACGAGTACGTCATTAGAGGAGCGACCAATTAGAAGCAGAGGCCTGAAACGCGCTATCAGAGTTTTCGCAAGACATTGAACAAATACAAGTTCCAACGAAGTACAGTTGGACCGCGGTCCCCGGGCTCACCACCATGCCCGGCGGAAGATCTTCCCTTTGCCTTCACATTGGTGACCACCGACATCAGAACACGAAGATGACTTCCTGAACACAGTTGGATCTCGCCAGACGACTACTGAGCATCGATGGATTCATAGGCTAGCGACAAGCGCAACTACGTATCCTACAGCTCGAAGAAACCGCAACTCACTATGCTGGCACGAGAACTGGAGTCTTGATTTCCTGTTGGAGGGGGGAGTACTGTGGCGGCGCGCCACATACTACCTACGAGTACGTCATTAGAGGAGCGACCAATTAGAAGCAGAGGCCTGAAACGCACTATCAGAGTTTTCGCAAGACATTGAACAAATACAAGTTCCAACGAAGTACAGTTGGACCGCGGTCCCCGGGCTCACCACCATGCCCGGCGGAAGATCTTCCCTTTGCCTTCACATTGGTGACCACCGACATCAGAACACGAAGATGACTTCCTGAACACAGTTGGATCTCGCCAGACGACTACTGAGCATCGATGGATTCATAGGCTAGCGACAAGCGCAACTACGTATCCTACAGCTCGAAGAAACCGCAACTCACTATGCTGGCACGAGAACTGGAGTCTTGATTTCCTGTTGGAGGGGGGAGTACTGTGGCGGCGCGCCACATACTACCTACGAGTACGTCATTAGAGGAGCGACCAATTAGAAGCCGAGGCCTGAAACGCACTATCAGAGTTTTCGCAAGACATTGAACAAATACAAGTTCCAACGAAGTACAGTTGGACCGCGGTCCCCGGGCTCACCACCATGCCCCAAGGAACATCTTCCCTTTGCCTCCACATAATAATAGAATAAGAATATTAACTGACTTAACTAAGTGATGTAAATATCCTAAAGTTAAAATAAAAATTTATACTTTGAACTCTGAACTTTAATTTTATTATTATTAGTATAGATTAAACATTAATTTAGTGATATTTTGTAATCCAAACAGTGTTTAAATTACATTTTTCTTTAGTCAACCAAGCTGTTACAAACCCATAGGAATGCGTACTTTCTCTCTAAACTTTTATTCACTCTTAAATAAAACGAGCTTGAAAATGCTTTTCCAATTTCCACAAAATTCTTTAACGAAAATTCTCTTCATTGATATTCAAATTCTTCCAATGCTGTTGACATTCCTTTATTTCTATCTCTTTCCTACATATTAGTTTTGGGTATTCTTTGTCCCTTTCTTGTAAAAGGGGGATGGTGGTCCCTAGAGGGGCATTTTCTACTCTTCGTTGGGGCAAGAATATGGTGTTAAATTTTTTATTTGTATGTAAAATGTCATGGAATACTTTTGGGGAACTCAAAATGTTAACATTCATGCTATGGGTCTGACCTTCTCACATTTTTACCGATTCTGTCGCATTGGTATTTTTTTTTTACAATATGGCACTATGGTTTGTTTCATATTAATCCGGACAAAAGGTCATTGACGCCTGCATACAATGCGCACATTTTTTTCAAACGATACGATAAAACTATAGGAAATTATCGCAAAATACGTAATTTGGCATACCGTAGTAGAAGGCGGGGTGAGCGTGTGTTACATTATTTTTAAGAACTTTCAAGAAAAGAAAGAGGTTAATGAACTTTTGACCGGATTTATATGAAACTGACTATAGCCACTAGCTAGTGATGGTATTTTTTTTCCAAATCACACCCTTGACTTTTTAGTCGGTCTACCTTCACAATAGCAACTTTATTCTATCAATTATAATGTAGTCTATTCTAACAATTATTATGTACCATCGTGCAAATTTTCATTCAAATAGGTCCAACAGTTTCGGAGATTAGCGTGTACAAACAGCTAAACAGACAGACGGTTATTTTTTTTTCAAAACTATATTTTTGTGTATATACAGCTATACCTACTCCCTTTGTCACCTACAATCAGTTTTTTGAAAAACGAATCAATGTACAGACAAAACGATTCTTCAGTTTTATTATAAGTAGTATAGATTTGTAATTTTTCTCTCTCATTTATTGTCACATTCCAACACAATTTATATTGTCTAAGGAAATTTCTAAATTATTATAATAATAAAAAAAAATTGTAACTACCCCCGCCCCGTGAAATTACTACCCCCCTTTAGACAGAGATATCTATATTTCAGCAGAATGCCTCCCTTCCCCCTTTGTTGTCTTTATAACCGCAAGGTACAAAGAAAACCTTTTTGCAGAAGCTATTGTTAGAAATTATGTTTAATAAACGTCTGTTGAAATGACACTGGTTTCGCGCGTGGCTTAATGGCTACGATGGTGGTGTTAAGGCCATAGATATAGAATTTAAAAAAAGCAAAGAAAATATTTCTACCTTTATGGTTAGGTTAGGTTAGGTTAGGCGTGAGTTTAAGAATCAAGTACCTATACTATAAATTACTAAAGACTAGGCTCCATGGCGGTACCTTATATCCCCGGTCAAAATATTACATAGTTTTTACCGCGGGAAAATATTTTTTATTTTAAATTGCACGGAAAAGTAAAAAAACAACGAAGGCGTAGTCGCGGGCGGACAGCTGGTACTAAATAAATACAAGTATTTCTATGTCTAAAGCTTTTTTTTCGGTAACATTTCGTACTTCCGAATTTTTTTTAACCAAAACTTAATTGACCGAAAACGGTTCATAGAATATTTAGTTCCAATATGTTTCTTTTGACATAACTTCATTTTACCATAAATATATTAAACAGGAGTATCATTTTTCAGAATAACTACAACCATATTATTATCGAAATGTTATTTTTGGTTTTACCAACTGTTTCACTTCATATATTTTAATTATCCTGGAGGTTTATTAAACAGAATTTACTTTTCCCATAATTTATTATGGGTCTAGTTTTGTAAATCAAACATGACAGGGCGGGTGCGAGCGAAGCGGGCATGGGAGTTCTGGGCACCCCGACTACTGAACTGTTGGTTAGGTTCGAAGGGTATGGCGGAAGCAAGATGGGCGAGGAAAGCGAGCCCATCTCGCTTCCGACATACCCTTCGGGTTAGGTTGACATGTATGCATGCCTGCTTGTGCTTGCTTGCATGCATGCTTGCTTGCACGCTTGCTTGCTTGCATGCTTGCTTGCATGATTGCTTGCATGTTTAATTGTCGAATTGCATGATTTTGTGGTATGCTGATTATTCAGGTTAACATTTATATGGAATTAAACTCACCTGGTTTTCAAATCTGTGGTTTTTCGTTGTTGTGGTCTATCAATACCAAGGTAAACAAAGTAAAAAGAGAAACGAAACTCTGGGAAATGAAAATCAGGTAAAAATCATTTCGGTAAAATGATAATATGGAAAGTAAAAAAAATGCGATCCGTTTTCGGTAAAAACATATTCGGTATTAAAATTTTCGGATTTAAGATAGGTAACCTTTATATCACACCCTCTGAATTTTGTCAAGATTTTTTTCTTAGCAAGATTTCTTTCTGTGTGTGTATGTTTTTTTTTCTTTTTTTTTCAATTGTACTATGCTTGTGTCGAAAAGGTACGACCAATCAAGCTTCACCGGACTTGAGAACCCTGTGACTGTGTATGTATGTCGCAAGTCCACTATGTCGTGTCGTGTCGTGAGTCGTACCCGCGACGTCCGACCGGACGTATTACAGCTCCTATAATAGGATCAACTGGACCACAATCACACTTTTTATTATATTGAATGTGTAGCGAGAGATATTCTGATAACGGTTCGCGTAAGAAGAATTTGATGTTCATTGCTGGGTTCATGAGGAAACCTGCACACACCTGCGAAGTAATTCAAAGGTTGTGTGTTCGTGACCAACCCGCACTGGGCCAGCGTGGTCGACTAAGGCCTATTCACCCTGATGAGGGGTAGGCTCGAGCCCCTCGGTGGGGACATAATTAATAGAGTTCTTGTCATAACGAACTGGGTTGTGTTGTACAGAAGCCAGCACATGCGGTTGGACATTCACACTACGAAATTCACCCCTACCGCTACGGAATACGGGCGCTCTCTAGGTCAATACGTCCAGCCGCATGTGCTGGCTACTGTACCATCTCATTAGATGTCTTTCTCGTAGTAAGGATCCGTCACCTACAGTCAGTTAAATGATTTATAGGTAAATTCAGCAAGCCGAAATAAGGTTTTGTTTTGTAAGATCATCCGTCATATAACACTACTAATAGTAGGATGATGATAGATCTTTAAATTTTCATCGCAATCCTTTGAGCCGCATAAGACTGAAAATGTAAAAGAAAAGAAGAATAGAGTTAGAAAAAAGAAAGAAGAAAGCTTCATAAATAGAATCAGCCGGTATCTTCCAAAATTACTCAGTAACACCATTCGTTTATATTGTATCCAAAGGTTTTAACTAGAAGAAGAGTTGTTACTTTCTAACAGAATTAACAAACCGAGCAATGAACTAAGCCTACAGCTCCGTCTTAAATTCTAAAACCAACGCGTTATTAGAATCGCTCCCTCGAGTACGTGACGAATTCTTTAGAGACGGGATTACTCCTCACATTATATCGATAAAAACATATCGACAAACGCACATAAAGCGACTTTGAAGTAAGGAGAGTTCGTACGTGATCAAAATAAAGGGAATGCTGTATTATGAAGCCAATTCAATGGGATTTTTATTTAATTTATTTTTCTCGCAGTGGATTTGGGTAATTCTTTTTATATTGAACACTAGTAGAGGCATTGTGATAAATGTGACGCGTAGAAATATATAAACCATGATTAATGGTTCGTCCAAAGTAGTTATGATAATCATAAAAAAATTACTGTATCTATCAATACTATGCTGATTAATATTGTTATAATATGTAGAACTGTAGAATAAATATTGGTTTGACAGATAAATGCTTAAGCATTTTGTTTTTATAAGTAAGTAGCTTACGTTTGACTAAATGTTTTAAGATTTCTTCAGTGCAGTGAATGGTTACGTAAAAATTAAGTGCGCTTAAGTTTGCCTGTTTAGTTTTTCTTAGACATTAGTCGCCAAAATTACTTATAGTTATAGTCTAGTAAAATAGTTGTTGAAACAAAGTGAGAATTATAGGTTTTAGAAGTAAAAACAACTATGAGTCGAATAAGCATACAATAGGAATGATGACTGTATTCAAAATAAATTATCTTACACTATGTAGCATGTAGGAATTAATCTAGTATAACTTATGTAGGGGCGATTTTTGCCAATTTTATGATTTGTTATTACACGACAATACAAGCTTGTGTCGTCATAAGCTAGTATTCCCTTTAATTTTTCATATAAAATATTGTTTTTGACAATTCATAAAAAGAAACTCTTTTGACTAGGCAGTTAACATCCCTATTGTTTACTTAAGACACACAATTATCAGACATATAGAAAAAACTATCGACATCAACACATCCCTATTGAGTGCCGAAATCTGTCCGGCGCGGGCGCATCGGTGACAGCTGATGATATTATATGCTCTGTGAACTGATTACAGGATATACTCTATGGCATGGGATAATACCTTTTTTATTGTTGCATGCCCTAGATACATTTAAAGACCTAGCTTACATCTTATATTTATCAATCTCCTATTTAGGGTGCGGTTGTATTAGACGCAAGTACTCAATATTGATATTGAGTGCGTAATTTTATTTTTACAAAAGTCAAAAAGTTTTTTATTCGAAGTAAGATTTTTAAAACCACTTTTCGACGTCGAGGTGAATTCACAATTTGGCTGTCTTCTTTACATCGGTCCTACTAGTAGGGTTTGGTTAAGGCAAATGTTATCTGAGCACTTATAAATGTATCTAAATTTAAGTTTCAAGCAAATTAAAATTTAATTTCATATTATTAACTTGTAGAGGCAAAGGGAAGATCTTCCTCGGGGCGTGGTGGTGAGCCCGGGGACCGCGCTCCAACTGTAGGTACTTCGTTGGAACTTGTATTTATTCAATGTCTTGCGAAAACTCTGATAGCGCGTTTCAGGCCTCGGCTTCTGATTGGTCGCTCTTCTAATGACGTAGTGTGTGGCACGCCGTTACAAACTGTTTGCCCCGTGGCTACATCCATGTGAAAAGTTTTTCTCAAACGAAGTGCATGTATTTGCATTGCTTTATAAAAACTTTGTCCTGACAGTTAATAAACACAACTAAGATATAATCATCCAATTCGATACAGCCGTTCTGAGGTGATTCGTTTTTATTATTTAATAGTTATTCCCGTGGGAATGACGAATTTTCCCGCTGTAAAAGTTTGCCTATGTTCTTCCGCAAGGTCTATTCTATCTTTGTGCCTAGTTTCACGAAAATTCAGTAGTTTTCGGGGCCTACCCAATTATTAGGAATATTTTAGGTATTTTTTTACACCTTGGTTATTGAAGTTTTAGTAAGGATCCCATTTTTTTTTTAAATGACGTAGGTTTTGCCTATATTACTTACTAGGGATCATGTAGCTTCTCAACAGTGAAAGAATTTTTGAAATCAGTTCAGTAGTTTCGGAGCCTCTTTGATGCAAACAAACAAACAAACAAACCTTTTCTCTGTACAATATTAATATCGATGTAGATAATATTAAAATTGATTTTTGAGGACCCATTTAAGATGAAGAGTCGATAATAAATAATCAGAATTAGGTGTTACCTGTAATGCTTACCTAATTAAATTATGTTGCAGATAAATAATATAACCAGTTAAATTTCACGGTGTAAGATAGTAAAAGGGACTAAATATCATACGTTACGCTAAGCAATAACCTGTAATTTATATTTTAACAGATAACTTAAAGAATAATATTATCCAGGATTATTATTATTATCTAGGATAATACGTAACTAAATTTGACTTAACTAAATAGATAAATAAAACACATCAAACTTACCTTCGAACTCTAGCGTTGTACGATCGAGCACATTATTTACAAAATGGTGGTTCACACAAAAAGCCATGTTGGTAGTGCTGTCGGAAGATCGACAGTTCGATTTATCGATAGTTTCAAAAACTTCTATAAAATAAATAATTGTAATTAGGGTGTAACTTTATCAGCGCATAATATTTTAAGGGACGAACCTACACATAAAACTGATCAATTTTCTCTAAGAAACATAGCCTGAAATGTGAAAAAAAAAAACTGATCAGAAAAAAACACATTTTTATAAGTTGAATAATTTTTCCATTTCGGTGTGCAATCTTGACTAATGACATCACGATACTGTTCATGTAGTAATAGAAGTATAAGTGTGTGTGTGTAGGGGTAGCGAGCGCGCACAAACATTATAACTAAAGTAGAATTATTGACAGGCGCTGTGATGTGATCAACTAATTAGTTTTTTTTTTCATATTTCAGCCTATGTTCGTTGGGGAAAATGATTCAGTTTCATAAGGTTCTTCTCGCAAAATATTGTGCGGAAATTTTGTTACAACCTCTGTATAAATGTATGTATTTTTCTTAACCTATAATTAATAAATATATATTTTTTGACCATAAGCAACTCTTTTTTCAAAACTATCGATATCGAACTATACATTATAAACACTAGGGTATGTCGTGTTACAATAAGGTCGAAAATTAGCACTTCTCTACCTGACACCTTAGATGCCCGAAGGGAGTAAAAGCTGGGAACATTTAGTTAGAAAACTCATGAGAATAATGAGGGGGGGGGGTACATTGGAGGAAGCCTATTGGTTAAAAGGGCTTTTTAGGGGTGATACGCAAAGCCGAAGGGGGGTTAGGGCTGTAACTGTCTTGTAATATGACTCTCATATTTAATTTCTTTCTTATTTTGCAATAGTACGGTGTATTATTTCAGATTAAAATTAAGCTGCCGAATGTATGGAATAAAACTAATCCGTACTTACTTTGAATTTTCATTAGGAGATACAATAATTATGTACATTATTATATAAATAACTAAATGATTAATATAAAAGGGTTGGTGAAGTTGCCATCTTTCTACAGATATATGAGTAAAGATGACTTTTAATTGTTTTTTTCTGTTACTGTTTTAATGTAAGCAAATAAAGTTATTTATATTTCTATTAATTCACAACCTTATCGGTAGATGAACAATTATTGAGTAAATAACTTAATAAAGAAGAAGAAATTGTGATGAAAGAAGTAATTTAATTGCAAAGCCATATTAGAACACAGTTATTTATAAAATCCATGTAAACGGCGTAATGGCAGTTGAAATGGATTTCATAACAGCCCATTTGGAAGCACCATGAACCGATGAAGGGTGCCACACCAGGTAAGAACCTGTACTCACAATCTTTGGAGGTGTCTCAATCTCATGAAAATACCATCGGGAATCTGCCCCAGACGATTATTGCTCAGTTTCCTATAGAAAAAATAAAGATCCTTTCAATTTAAGGCGATCGGCAAAATTTTCGTGTCAATTTATTAAAATGATCGCTATTACGAGATCACGTCGCGCGGAAACTGTGTGGGGGAGCTTCTGATTGGCAGATTTTGAAATTCGATCGTCGTGATGTGGAGAAATTTCCGTACGGTGTGAGTTTGTAGTGTGGTGCTCTAGAATTTTTTGTTTTTAAGTTTTAATCATAAAACTAATAGTAATGGAATTAGATTAGTAATAATAATTAATTTTTATATACTTACAGTCGCTCTAAGCTATTGAGCTCCAGAAACGCGTCTCTCTCGATTGTGTGTATTTGGTTTTCGGATAGTTGTCTGTGAAAAAATAAATTCACTATGCAACCCACATTGGTTACGTATTAAAAAATCAAAACTTCATTGAGCAAATTTCAAAATAACAACGAACAAATGAACAAATTTTAAAATATCAATGGTCATTTGACCAAAAGTTCAACTGACCAAAGTCTGGAATATCAACGTTTAAATTACCTATGACACTATAGGCCAAATCGTTTAAAGGTTAAAAGGATTTTTGGTTCATTTATTAATTATCAACTGGTTTCACCAGCCAAACCAAAATTGCCTTATTACCTATATGTTACCGGCCAAACCCAATTTTGGGTCAAACTAGTTTTGTCTAGGCTAAACTGGGTTTAGGTAAGGTTAGGTTTGTTTAGGTTAATGTGTAACCTAACACGAAGGGTATGGCGAGCGATTTGGGCTCGCTACGCTCGCCCACATCGCTTCTGCCATACCCTTCGAACCTATACTATCCGAAGTAGGGGTGTTATTATTAGAGTGTGGAAGGTAAACAAAACACTGAAGAATTCACGATAATAAAACTAGGAATGATTTGGCACTTTAAATTTTGATCTAGCAACTTTTGATCAGTCGTCCATTTGATGACACATACATTTGGATTATAATTTTTTTCTAATTAAAACATTTGGTCATTTAAATTTTGTTATTTAAGTTGTTGTTCTTTTAAAATTTGGTCGATGAAGTTTTGATTTTCTAATATGCAACCCACATTATTATGTGGGCACTTTGACCTTGAAAAGCCCTTATTCCGTACCAGTAGGGGTGAATTTCGTAATGCTAGTATGCAGCCGCATGTGCTGGCAACTGTACAGAAGCCAGTACATGCGGTTGGACATTCGCACTACGAAATTCAACCCTGTTGCTACGGAATACGGGGGCTCTCAAGGTCAACATATCCAGCTGCATGTGCTGGCTAACTGTACTTTGGAATTTCATTTAGATAGTAAAGATCAAAGGGTAGAGAAATTTTGAAGAATAATAAAAGGGTAGGTAAATATTTTGTCCTTTAAAAAGTACTTACAATATTTTGAGCTCTTTCAGGTTCTGGAAGTCACTCTGGAATATTATCGTGATGTTGTTTCCTTGCAGATCTCTGAAACAAAATAAAAAAAAAACTTTGTAAATATCCTAAAGGTAAAAAAAAGGTACTTTGTAATTTGAAGCTCATGTTACGGACATCAACAAAACTACAGGCAGGTATCGTCGTTAACAGCTCACATACGTCCCCACCGAGGGGCTCGAGCCTACCCCTCATCAGGGTGAATAGACCTTAGTCGACCACGCTGGCCCAGTGCGGGTTGGTCAACTTCACACACAACCTTTGAATTACTTCGCAGGTGTGTGCAGGTTTCCTCACGATGTTTTCCTTCACCGTAAAAGCGTCGAATAAACGTATACATTTGAATTCGAAAATCGAAAACACATTGGTACGTGCGGAGGTTTGAACCCGCGAACTTCGGAATGGAAGTTAACGGGCCTAGCCACTTGGCCACTGACACAGGCAGGTAGGTAGATCTAACTAGGCTAGGTACAGAAAGTACTACATATATTATGAGCTAGTTATACATAGTAAGATCAAAGCACGTGCGAACCCGGCCTCGTTAAGTTAGCGGTCGCGCCCCGCGGGTCGCTAAGTGCCTTCTAAGTGCCAGTTAAGTGTGTACGCCGCTTTACTTACATAGTGTGAAAGGGCCTTAAAGGTCTGTTTACATTCGTCAAGTATTTAGCAAAGTGGCTAGTATAGTTCGCGTATATACTTGCAAGACTACCTCGTTCCAGAGAAAATTTCATTTTCTAACTAGCTTTTCGCCCTGCAGCTCCGCCCGCATTAACAGTTTTTCCCGTGGAAATGAAGAATTTTCCCGCAGTAAAAGGTAGCCTATGTCCTTTATTTCTGGACCAAGTTTCATCAAAATCGGTTACTGAACCCACACACACTGATAGGCAGAGTTACTTTAGCAATATTAGTAGAGATTTGTCATAATGGCAAGTGTGGTCCTACCTACTAATATTACAAACGCGTAAATTTGTGAGAATGGATGTTTGTTACTCTTTCAAGCAAAAACTACTCAATCGATTTTATTAAAACTTTACAATAATATAGCTTAAATTATATAGGTACATCAGAATAACAAGCTCCTTTACCGCGAGAAAATTAGTCATTCCCTCGGGAAAACTGTAAACGCGACCGGAGCCGCGGTTGAAAGCTAGTCTAAAATACTTTTGTACGGATTACACGCTTTATGTCAGATACGCAAAATGTCAGACACGCAGATTGTCAGGTTAGTGAAACTGTACGCGAAATGTCATATACGCTAAATGTCACAAACGCAAAATGACAAATACGCAGAAAGTAAAAAACGCAGAATGTCAGAAAATCAGAATGTCAAGTACGCAAAATGTCATGAAATGAACGATAGGCAGGAAGAAATTAATAAAACATTTTCTGTTCACATTAATTATAATTTCATTTGAAAACACGATCAAATAGGTATAAATAATCATCAAAATTTTTAAAATCTATTACCCAATTTTATCAAAAACAATGCAAAAATATTCCTGACTGGAGTTATTATTTAATAAGTGGAAATTGTCAAGTATATATCAGATAAATTCAACGTCGATATGCAAAAAGTGCATTGTTATGGATAAAATTATTTGATGCTTTGTTTAGTTGTTTGCGTCTGCGTTTAGAACATGAATGAGCTAATAATATATCCGCTATGCTATTCTCATAAAAATAATATAGTAGGATCTCTGCCTATGGCACTTTACGTATCTGACGGCCTCGTAGCGTAGCCTAATAAGTTGGTAGGTAGTACGCCTGCCTTCGAAGCACACAGTCGCAGGTTCGAATCCCGCCCAGGGCAAACATTCGTGTGATGGTCACTTGTGTTTGCCTTGTGTCTGGATGTTGTATATTTATTTATATATGTATGTATATCAGCTGTCTGACACCCATAGATGTCCCTACATATTATTATTATTAATTTAACCCTAAAGGGTTAAGCTACCAAAGAAAGGAAACAAAAATAAAAATGACGTAAATAGTAGACTTACAATTTAGCCCCATTATCAACACCTAACATCAACACCTATGCATAAAGTATTACTTACTATCTATTATTATTATTGTTATCAACTGTGGCTACTATTCTAGTGAATTTCCGGCCTATACAATAAAAACAATCAAATCTTTCGTAAACGTATAGATGATGACTTTTTGCGTATCTGACTTTCTGAGTATGACATTCTGCGTATTTGACTTTTTGAGTATGTGACATTATGCGTTTCTGACATTTTGCGTGTCTGACTTTTTGCGAATCTGACTTTTTGAGTTTCTGGCATTTTGCGAATTCTGACAATCTGCGTGTCTGACATTTTGCGTATCTGACATAAAGCGTGTAATCGTGTCGGGGGATGTGTCGGGATTCGAAGTAATTCGAACCCGCACTTCCAGTATGGAAGACGCCGGTCTCAACTACTGATCCATTGACGCTTTCTAAAAGAAAGAATTTAAACTAATTCTAATTATTCGTATTCGTATTATGGATCGTAAAAGGCAATATATCGACCAAGTTTATGCCATAAACCGTTTTATTATGGGGTGCAGTGTAGACACAAGAACGTATAGAGAGAACAGTAAGTAGAAGTAAGTAATAAGGGTTCGTCGTTAACAGCTCGTACATGTCCCCACCGAGGGGCTCGAGCCTACCCTGATACCAGGGTGAACAGGCATTAGTCGACCACGCTGGCCCAGTGCGGGTTGGTCACGAACACACAACCTTTGAATTTCTTTGCAGGTGTGTGCTTTATTATATTTTGTTTTTATTTATTTATTTATTTATTTATTTATTAATATAATTACATCACACAAAAGACGCCATCCTTACAGGGAAAACCCCAAATCGATGACGCCACTACAATTACATTATTAAATTATTAAACTTAAAATAATCACACAAAACAAGTTAATATACCTATTTTAAATACAATTATCCAGCAAGCATTACAATGATGTCAACATAGTTAAATAACAATCAATGTAAATATAAAACAATGTTTAGAAATTATATTATAATAGATAAATTATTAACCCCTTTGGAAATTTAATGTCAATTAACTAAAGAACAGTCATTCTTGCACAAACATTGTATCGCTGTTTCCTTGAAAGCTGTCATAGAACAATTATATAAATCAATATACTTGGAAACTTCGTTTAAAATTCGCAAAGCCTTTGTCATCGGAGCATATTTGAGTATATTTGTCCTAAATTTAGGTATGACAAACGTCTGACTTCTGGGCCCTGGTCGTAAACGACTATCTGGTACACGTAACCCGATAGCTTCTAATACCAAATGATTATTTAAGCTCCCGCGAAAAACCTTAAAGACATACATCACCAGAGCCAGCAGCCTCCGCACTTCAAGTTTATAGTACCCTATTGTACCAAGCAAGAAATATGTGGGATATATTACTGGGTACCCAGGGTAAACTCCATATTGTTTGGCATACATACAACGCAAAAACTTATTTTGAAGTCGCTCTATCATTATATTGTATTTCTGTTCGTGAGGATCCCATATTAATGAACAAAACTCCAGGTGACTCCGAACGAGTGCATTATAAAGTGATTTCAGAGCTAAGATACTCTGTAACTCTTGGGTTTGTCGCAACACGAATCCTAAATTGCGGTAGGCCTTCTTGCAAATTCCTGTAATATGCTCCCGAAATGTGAGATCCTTGGACACCCTAACACCCAAGTCTCGCACCGCATCAACCCTTGGCAAAACTTGTCCTTCCATTTGATAATTATACTGAAGAGGCTGGTGTGCTCGAGAACATGACATAACGACACACTTAGAAAGATTAAATTTTAATTTATTGTCATCGCTCCACTTAACCACTCGGTTTATATCTCTCTGCAAACGCTCACAATCCTCAGTCTCATTTACCTCAATAAATAGCTTTAAGTCATCTGCAAATAATAAGCAAGTAGCATGCTGAACCACCTCTGGCAAATCATTTATCATCAAGATAAACTCGAGAGGGCCCAACAAACTTCCCTGACCTACTCCTGAGGTTGTAGTGTATGTGACGGAGGTGAACCCAGAGTATTCCACGTATTGCCTACGATCAGCCAAGTAGCTGGCAAAGAACTGAAGGAGAGAAGTTGTGAATCCACATGACGCAAATTTTTCGAGGAGAATGTCATTATCGACAACATCGAAGGCCTTCCGAAAATCAAAGTAGGCTACATCCACCTGACCCCCGATCCGCGAATCTAGGGCTAAACATGCGGACTGCGTAAAGGTCATTAAGTTTGTATGTGGTCCCCGGCCCGGGCGAAACCCATGCTGACAGTCCGACAAGTACGGGCTCACTTGATGGAAAATGCTCTTGTATATTACCGATTCAAACACCTTAGCAAATGTCGAAGGTACACCCACCGGTCTATGCTCCGACACTTCCGAGCCAGAACCGCCCTTTGGAACCGGTATAACTCTAGTAACTTTCCACTGCTCTGGGTATGTGACTGTTTCCAAACATAAATTAAATATATATTGCAAAGGACCGGCTAGAACTGAAGCACAATCTTTCACCACATAAGGTGGTATTTGATCTGGGCCGGCTGTGTTTTTGGGCTTCAACCGTCTGAGAGCCTCTAACACATCGTTTAACGATATATGCGGCACGTGAACACGTTCAGCAGATTTACTAGCCGTCGCCGCCGCCTCCTCAGCGTTTAATTTGGGCGGTTGAGCCTCGTACACCGATCGAAAGCAATCTGCAAACGCATTTGCGCATTGAGCTACATCCAATAATATTCCGTCCCTTGTAATTTGAGGTTTATTTCGCTTTGTTCTCTTATTTTTTACGTAAGTCCAAAAGTATTTTGGGTCCGAGACAAACTTACTCGCTATTAGCTTTTTGTACTCTTCATGCGCCGCCCCTACCTTATTTCTTATTAACGACCTATAATAGGAGAACATCTTATATTCTTCTGGAGATCTGTTCATTTTGTATTTTTTATGGTGGTTTGCTTTTATTTTGATGTCTTTAATTATGTCTGGTGTGTACCATTCGGGGTAGACCCGTCTGCAGTCCGATGAGTTGAAATGTTTTACAGGAGTGCATTTGCCTATCACTTCGTTAATTCGATCGTAAAACCGTGAAACCGCTGTTTTCACATCCTTTATTTCGTGAAGAAAGCTCCAGTCCACCGCTCCTATTAATGAATACAAAGCGTGAAAATCGCATTTGCGAAAGTTCCACCTAGGAGCGTCATCTTCTTTACCTTTATCAAATGGGTAAGCTTTATTAGTTTGTTTGCGAGCCTTTGTAACCCGAACGTTTTCCACATAGCAGCTTACTTTCAAGGGCGGATGATGTCTATCTAGAGTAACCAAATAATCGCGTTCCTCTTGGACCCTTACCATAAATTCCGTCAGGTTTGATAGGACGACATCTAATATTCGATTGTTGCAGTTAGTTACTTTACTGCATTGATCAAAATCACAGAAGGTTAAAAAGTATTGGTAATAACATTGCACTTCAATAGTAGCTGAATATAAATTGAGATCACCTATAAAGAGTATATTACGATATTTTGTACTCAATTGTTCAATTATTCGAAATAAACTCATGTACTCCTTATCCTCACTTTTAGGGGGGATATAGGCCACACCACAAGTAAACAGCCGCTTATTACCTTTAAATACATGTGCACCCACCAACTCAAACGCAGCACCGTCCAAGCACGGCACGTCAGCAAGTTTTTGCAAACGCAAGGCTGGTGCAGCAACTAGAAATGCACCGCCCTGCTTACGCCCATCAGTTCGATCACAGCGAACTATACTAAAACCATGTGGTACTAATTCACCATCATGTATAGATTCGTTAACACCGCTTTCCGTTATTGCCCACAGGTCGAAAGAGGAAGTTGAAATATTACTATAAAAAGTTGTTAATTTTGTGCGAAGACCTCTAACATTCTGGTAATATATATCAATACTCGCACCTTGCTTTAAATTATTTGATTGTTTCGCTTTAGCCACGAAAAAAATCATTCTTGGTTTGAGTAGAAGCATCGTGTTTAACCAGTTGTGATAACAATTTATTCTTATGACTTAAAAAAATTATATCCAAAACCAGAGACTTACATGTATTAACTTTGTCAAGTCTATCATTATTAATATAGCGTAGTTCGGAACAGTGCAAATTTTTGAAATTTGAACATAGGGTTTTAAGTATTACATTTAATTTATATTCACTCAAATAAATATTTTTATTAATTTGGCCAAAGAGAACATTTGTATTTGCGCACATATTCTGACAGCAATATAGAGCCGATTGAAACATTATAACATTGCTATCGTGTGAACCGGCCAAAACAATCACGTAATCATCTTTGGTAAAATTATTGCCATTTAACATGTTGAGGTTACATGATATTATCTCTCCCAATGATGCATAAGGTTTCAGAATTGAAGTAATATTGTATTCATTACCTAGGTACCGCTCAAGAATCTGTCGGAAGTTTCGTCCTGTTTCGTCTGCTAATATTAATATTTTACCTTTGCTTTTCTGTCTTTGAGTGTCGTTCCCACCATGATTAAGCAGGTCTTTATGATCTGAACCTTCTTTTGACGTCGTTTGCGTCTCAGGTACCGGACCTGCAGGCCCTGCATCCCCGTCGTCCTCGATGCGCATAATATGCCCGTTTGTGTTTTCTTCAGTACGACCCGGTGCTACTGAACTCTGTTCGAAAGACAGGTGTCTGGAGTAGGTTGATATTTTCTGAGCATTGGATTTTTTTAGTTTTTTAGTTGAAGTTAGAGCCGGCGATTTAGATACCCGATATAATCTCTCGTATTTTATATTACTGTCATGAAGTTGTTTACGGAGCATGTTATTCTCTTGCATCAAGTTACATATTTCTTGATCCGCTGAGTCAAGTTTACTCTGAAGGTCATTCATTTTTTTTAGCATCTCATCCATATCTTCCTGCTGAAGTGCGCCGAGGTTTGGACAGCTTCTTTGAATTTCATCACTCAACCACACAGATAAATCGCCATCTTCGTCTTCATCATCTAGGGATTGAAACGAGTTTTGCGTAGGGATATTAACAATTTCTCTTTTCCTTCTAGTAACATTATCTGTAGGGGTGCTGGAAAACTCTGCGACATCCGATACAGCCGGCGGCGAAACCAACGTGATATTGATATCATCCACCCTACCAGGCATTTGCGTGCAGTGTGGCGTGGAAGGTAATTGCTCCGAACTATTATTTTCTGGATCATCAGGTCGTGTAGGGGGGGAAACGATAGGCGATGTTTGTTTTTGCGGCTGTTTAGAAGTTTGCATTGGCGATGACTTTTTTGTTGCTTCTTCAAGACGTTGGTTTGGTAATGGATTAGCAGGTGATTTCATACTAGGTTGATCCTTTGCTTGCTGCACACGTGCGACCATGGTACCTTTCCGAATGCACGTTTTGCATTTGTATATTTTGCTCTCCCGCATCCTATAAAGTTTTTCTGAATAGCCTTCGCAGTCAAAATGGTAACCATTTTTGCATACTGTACATGTAATTGTATCTCTTCTCTCTACCGGTAAATTGCATTTCTTACAAGTCACTGCTAACTTCGAGTCTATTTTAGTATTTCTCCTTATTACATCCCTCGTTCCCTTCATTTTAAATAGTCATACAATAAACTTAAAATTTTTTATTTTAAATGTTAGCAGCTCTCCTCTTAAATATAATGTATTAGATATTATTTTCTATTTTTTAAAAATGCCAAAAGATTTCCGCACGCGTGGTCTTGAACCCCAGCTACTCGTAACTCCAGTTATTTCAGCAGGCACTCGTGCCACCGAACCAACCGGCAGTTAGCAGTCCGGTGCGAAATAATTGACCTTATTCGGCGGATCTATATCTTCTTTAATATTGCGTGTAGTCGAGTGTATTACTTTTTTCAAATACCGACTATTATTGTAACGAAAAAATCGAACAATAAATAAATTAGTCACTGGGTTAAGTCACAATATTTTGCAGAAATGTTCACTTAATTTTTTTTTAAATTTGGATAATTTTTGTCTAATCTATATGAGATCTATGGCACTATGTAAGTAATTAACTACTGTATTAACGTTTCTCTTTATGAATTTTGTTTTATCACAGTTTACGCTGTTATATTTTGCCACAAACACTTATACACCTTAATTTCCACACTATCTATTATAATTAATCACTTTTTTACAAATCCGCAACCTTTATCAGTTTTTAAACAATAAAAAATACGGAGCTAATGTTTATGTGCAGCGCCGTGTACCCACTCACCCACTGTGGTATTATTGAGCGTCGTCGGTGGCCTAGTGGCTAGTCCTGTTGACTTCCGTTCCGAAGTTTGCAGGTTCAAGCTTCGGCACGTACCAATGTGTTTTCGATTTTCGAATTCATATGAACGTTTATTCGACGCTCTTACTGTGAAGGAAAACATCGTGAAGAAACCTGCACACACCTGCACACACCTGCGAAGTAAATTCAAAGTTTGTGTGTTCGTGACCAACCCGCACTGGGCCAGCGTGGTCGACTAAGGCCTATTCACCCTGGTATCAGGGTAGGCTCGAGCCCCTCGGTGGGGACATCATGAGCTGTTAACGAAGTTCTTTTTTGACAAGCGGTATCTGTACATTATTAAATCTGTGGTAAAATAAAGTGTTTCCATGCCATAAAATAAATAAAACAATAACGAGAGAATTATCGTTAACTCGTAAACAGTTAAAAACAGCTTTACTGTAATCATGAACGGGATATCCAAAGAAAGGGTGCATGCATGGCGAGTGGTCAAAAGCTCGTTTGACGTTACGGAGGTTCCGGGTTCGAATCCCGGTGGGGACTCGTCGAACAAATATCACTCTGTGAGACTTTCCCCAGTTTGGTTAGGACATTGCAGGCGGAATCACCTGATTGTCCGAAAAGAAAGATGATCCCGTGCTTCGGAAGGCACGTAAAGCCGTTGGTCCCGGCTACTATCTACGGATGTAATAGTTATATGAGCCATGTCGGAACTATTTTTAATAATTCCACTTTACCGTACTATTTTTAATAATTCCAAGGACACTCTTTAATTTTCCGCGATGATAAGTATCCAAGATGTTGACTTATATAAGGTTGGAATATAAGGTACCACCATGCATAATTTCACTCAAATCAGTCCAACAGTTTCGGAGATAAGCCCTTACAAACAGACAAACAAAGAAACAAAGAAACAAAAAGAAATAAAAATATCTGGATATTTTCTATATCACTTTTTGCATACCCCTGATTCGGTTTTTAGCATTTTTTTTCTATGTACAAATTTTTGACTTCTACAGTTTTATTATATAGATAGGCAGGATTTGAACCTAATCCTTGAGCTTCGAAAGCACGCGCACTACCAACTAGGCTATGTACTTAACTATTTATTAATCTGTGGCTATGGAGCCAAAAGAATTTGCATTTGCGTTGCGATGACGACTAATGAAACGAAACGAACAACATATCGATAAAAATAAACAACAAAAAATGTTAATCGATTTACGAGTGAGTAATCGAGTCCAATTGGGCTTGATTGCAGCCGGGAATTAATGTCGATTGTCCATCGCTGAGGATGTTAATAGTGATGGGACAGCATTGAAGTTATCGATAGAAATATAAACTTCACGATTTTTGTCACTTTCCAAAGTCAAAAAGTTTTAAATAACATAAAGACGTCAGAATTTCAAAAGCTTTGCTCTAACCAACGTTGGCTCTCGTCTCACTGTAGTGAACAAATACCAAAACAATAATTTAAAGAGGCGATCGATACGATATTAGTGATCAACAGAATAAAGTAAAAGATGGATACATATTTTTTTTATCAAAAATCTACCAACAATTTCCATTATAATGTCAGTCCCATTGAAATGGGAAGTTTTCTAGTAGCAAATTAAGAAAACCGTCCTTACAAAACGGTTCAACAGATGGCACTGGTAAAAAGTGAGGTAACAAATACAGAAGTATTGGATTGTAAAAAAAAACATTCAAAATAATCAACTAATTATCCTAAAATTTTATTAATCTCAGTCAGAACCATGTAAAATCCGACACAAAAAAGTCAAAAAGTCTACAATAAATCTCACAGTTCTCACTATTTTACTAGAGTCATCTATGGAAGTCTTAAAGAACGCTCGTTTTTTTTTTTAAATTTCAAACTGTCAGAAAATCTCCGATTCCGCAATATAGCGAGGGTCTTTATTTTTGCTCGTTCCGCGAGCGGCCCACAGGCGTTCGCATTAGCGCGATCTCTAGTTCCTCACTTATAGAAAGTCGGCATAGTGCGATGCGATGTATGATAATTTCGAACACAATTTTTGTAATTGTTTGTGAATTCAATAAATAAATAAATAGTACGCATTTCACAGAAAGTCGGCATTGAACTACTAAATCTTATTTTCGATTCCAGCTAGGGCCCAATTATTTTTTTTGACTGACTTTCTGGTCAGGCTTTAGAGATTATCGATATCGATAAATCCAGATATCGACTCTTGCCAGCCGTGTTCGTTAATCTCGTAATTACTTGCGTCAATAGTGCGATGTTTATGACAAATGATCGCGTATTGACGTTTTATGATCTTTAAAAGCGGTTTTATAATAAGAAAGTTAGGTCAGTTAGGTTTATATAAAAAAGGTTCAAGGTATTAAAAGTGTTGTGGGTTGACTATTGAATGATCAAACAGGAAAGAAAAAAAAACACGTGTAAAAACTTTGCTTCTACTAGCTAGGGACTACCTTTTGGTATTCTGTGCTTCTACAGAATAGATGTATATCTCACGATTGCAGGCGAGCCATACTTGTGTGTGTTGTGAGCCCGATTCTACATATTACGCTCTAACTTAAATTAAAAAACCATAATAATATGTCCCTTTCACGTTCTTAAGAACGAAAAGGGACAGGTGATTGTCAACTTAAATTTAGAGACGTCAAACATCGATTTTACGCGTAGTTCGCACTAGTTTAGCAGGCATGCGAAAACATCCCGACTAAATTAAGCTGAATTAGACAGTTGCGCTCTAATTTTAAATATCATTCATTCAAAATTAAATTCATTCATCTCTAATCCTTTTCGATTCCCATATAATGAAAGAGACCAACAGCGGCCACGGCAGAATTGAGACTATTGTGTTTGTGTGCGTAGCGCTCAGTTTAGTAGTGCACACAATAGCGCGTGTATATACGCACACAACTACAAGTAAGGCTGCACTCATAAGTGTATCTACTGACCAAACCAAAGCCACAGTAAACCAAAGCACCGAATCACAAACCATCTACTTTTAATATCGTTCTTTGATCTGATTGAATATTGTACAAAAATAGACTTAAGTTATATCTTTTGATACTGCTATAATATTTCATAGCATCTGTTTATCTTCAAAAGAAGGATTATAAGCTTATCTATCATACCTACTTCATACTACTTCATACTAATATTAAAAAGAGGAAAGATTTGTATTTGTGTGTGTGTGTATGTTTGTAATGAATAAACTCAAAAACTACTGAACCGACTTCAAAAATTCTTTCACTATTAGAAAGCTACATTCACCCTGAGTAATATAGGCTACCTTTTACCGCGGGGAAATGCCTGATTCCCACGGGAAAAACTGTTAACGCGGGCGGAGCCGCGGCGGGAAGCTAGTGTCAAATAAATTATGTGTCTATGTTCAAATTATGCTGAAACTATTCAGCGGGAAGTTATAAAACAATTCAAAGTTTGAGCTTTTCAATCCGCCGGCTCTACATAATATTAATTTCAGTTCCCCGTACGATCACTTGGTACAGTCATGCGGACAAGTGGTTTAGAAATGTGTCATGAATGTAGCGGCTTAAAATAAAACATGTTTGCAGTATTTACTTATAACATATTTCATTGATATAACATTAAATTAAAAATTTAAATAAAATCCGTCAACTCAAAACCGTTCCTTAGATCCTTTCAACAACTAGAAAAGAGCTGATAATCTTCAAATGGCTGAAGATATTTTCTTGGTTCGCTAAGATTGTGACACCTTGCAAACAAAAAAAACAAGATCAAAATTGGCGCATCTGTTTAGGAGCTACGATGCCACAGACAGACAGACAGACAGACACACACGTCAAATTTATAACACCCCTATTTTTCGTCGGGGGATAAATAAAAATAAAAATGGTAATGAGGCATTTTCCCGCGGTAAAAGGTAGCGTTACTCAGGATGAATGTAACTTTCTAATGGTGAAATAATTTTTGAAATCGGTTAGTAGTTTTTGAGTTTATTCATTACAAACATACACACACACCCAAACACAAATCTTTCCTCTTTATAATATTAGTGATTATAATAGTATGAGCCGCTGGATGCGGGCAGCGCAAGACCGATCATTGTGGAGATCCTTGGGGGAGGCCTTTGTCCAGCAGTGGACGTCTACAAGCTGAGATGATGTGATGATAATTAATGGACTAATCGTAACTTTTCAGTAAATCGCCGCTTTTCTCCGCGAGTGTACTTTGGTCCTTGTCGTGGAAGTTTTAATGAGTCGCTTTAGTCCTCGAGCGTACCGGCTTCCCGTTCCGTCACTAGAGGGGCCCAATTACACACATATCGTGACGTAATTGGTCTGTTTAAGATACCAGATGCCAAAACAAATCTCAGACAACACTCGCCCATATCTAGATTGAGCCGAAATTATAATTCTTTAAGTGATTCGGTTGATGTTTTCTATGATTATATTGGCCAATTCAGATCCAAAATTTTATCCATTCTTAGACTACGGGATGATGACGCGAATCGGCGTTGATGATTTAATTTTTTTTTCTCGTGGTACTGTTCAATTAGAATTTTAGTAATTGTAGCCATAACATAACAAAATGTATTAATATGGTTTAGTTCGTACTGTTATAGATGCTAACATTGTATTTTACTATTATTGAATGATATGGCTACCTTAATAAGAAATGCATTTAGTTTAAGTTCTATTTTTTTGTTTAAAATTTGTAAGCATGATTGTAATTTCTACTGGTGGTCCAATAAATAAATAAATAAAATTAAAATAATGTTTATTTTTTATCTTGGTCGTACTGCAGCAAAGTGGTTGAGACGGCAATACTTTTGGCATCGAAATTTGACCTTGAAAAATAGTCGATGCGCTTACCGTGTGTGTTTCGAGGTTAACCTACCTCACAAACCCTGGTGTCGGAATTATAGAAACTACCTTATCGTCACCCGGCTGACAGCTTTTGTCAAATTGCTTTTTTACACGCTTTATATTAGCTTCACTTGTAAGTAACTATGTATGTAAGAAAATCTTGGAATCTTAATTTGACCCACTTCCCGGTCTTCGATTAGGATGAAATTTTGCACACGCTCTGAGTTTTGATGACAGTACATGACTAGCTAAGAAACGTCATTACAAATCCAATATGGCGGCCTCCCTAAGATGGTGAACTGGCTGTTTGAAATCCACCCCCATGATATGGGCATTAAATGAAAGGGTTTGCTGTCAAGAATACGAAAAAAAAGTCACGTGACTTAAATCCAATATGGCGGACGTCCAAGATGGCGGACAGGAAGCGTGTTTTTTAGTTTTTTAAACTATGTATTATAATTATTTACAAATTGGGCAAAAAAACGCGCAGTATTTGCACTATAAAATTTACGCATTTGTTTTAAAGATCTAAAGATAATCATATAGTAACTAAAAACTACAGAATTATTATTTACCTATCATACTTTTGTCTCTTGTAAAATATTTTTTGAAAGCATTTAAGTGGTTTTCTCAGCCGGGTGACGTTATGCTTCCGAGTCAAAAATACATAAAAAAAAGTAAAAAAAAAAATTATTAGGTATTATTATTATTAATATTATTATTTTTTTTTTTCCGTAGATAGTATAACCGGGACCAACGGCTTTACGTGCCGTCCGAAGCACGGAATCGTCTTTCTTCTCGGACAATCAGGTGATTCGGTCTGCAATGACCTAACCAAACTGGGGAAAGTCTCACAAAGTGATATTTGTTCGACGAGTCCCCACCGGGATTCGAACCCAGAACATCCTTAGCATCAGGTGAGCTTTTAAAAAATAAACCCCCGCCCCAAAACCGTTACTTGATCTTTTCAACAACTAGAAAAGAGCTGATAATCTTCAAATGGCTGAAGATATTTTTTGGATCATAGCTAAGAATACTCTCGATTGTGACACCTTGCAAACAAAAAAAAACTAGATCAAAATCGGCGCATCCTTTTTGGAGCTAAGATGCCACAAACAGACAGGTCAAACATTGAAACGAGGGGTGTTTCAATGTTTTTTGACGGGGGTTAAAAATGCCTCGTCGTTTTATGAACAGCCAAAACAAGTCGAGCGCCGTTTGTAATTAGCCGAAATTATACATTTTCCCGACGGCATATGGGTGTATTATTGTAGGTATTATCCCATAAATAAATGGCGATTGTTTTTTTTGTCTCTGAAAATCAGTCCTCAACAAAACACGTAACAAAATACAAATAATTTTCACTTTGAAGAGCTTTGACAAGAAATATGTTTAATTTTAGCACCGCGCGGCTATTGACTTGGGGAAAAGTGATTGTTTCAAGCATAACTGGTATGCCCAACCAATAACCATATTATACGTAATAGGTACATACATATTGAAGTTTTTGTAAATAACTAATGGTCCAATAATGTTTTATGCATTCGACAAGGATAAACAGAGCAAGACGTAGGCTTGTGTCAGTCACTTGGTCCGAATGGAAGACCTTGTTTTCTTAGACCGTGCTTAAGATGAATTATTGTAATTTAAAAAAGAGATAATCCTTCCTTTGCGGGTAAAAAGAACAAAAGATGCGATCCTGTGGAGTTTCTTCGGCGGGTTGTTCTCCACATTGCGCGACCCTGCCAGTTATGTGAACAACTGATATCGCCTCTTTAAATTTTAAGAGTTAATTCTTCATTAGTGTGAAACGAGAGCAGCCTTGGGCAGAGCAAAACTTAGTAACTTAATTAAAAGACATCGAAAAGTGTTTTATATAATCTTATTTCGAATAAAACTCTTGGATTTATTTTTATACACAGTTTTAACAAAAAATTTAATTGCCAAAGACTGAAAATAAAAAAACTCTTTCTGTCTGACTGTTTGTTAGGTACGCTTTCTACCATAAATCACTGAACTGATTTTGATAAAACTCGGTATAGAGCGAGAATAGACCTTGAGGGAGGACGTAGGCTACCTTTTACAGCGGAAAAAATACTAGTGCCCACGGGAAATCTACATTTAGTCATCCCCTGTTTTCTTACCCTTCGGTCTGGATTTATTTTTAAAGATTTTTGTTGTATTAAATTCGGAGTATATCCTTTCCAATAAAAAAAGAGTTATCAAAATCTGAATACTCCGTAAAAAGTTATGCGTGGTCATACATAAAAAATATATAAGCGTCGATTTGAGAACCTGCTCCGTTTTTCGTCGGTTAATTAATACAGATACAATACAATACAAATATTCTTTATTGACACCAAAACATAAAACACATAAATATTACAGTACATAAACAAAGTTTAGTCAACAGGCGGCCTTATTGCTAAGGTGGCAATCTTTACCAGGCAACCTAAGTTTAAGAAAATCGTTTGAATTGAATTATAGTGCATTGCGGGTTGGCGGCATAAATAATAGTATGTTTAAGATAAATTACATACAAATAGTATTTATATAAAGTATAAAAAGATAATTTAAAAAATATATAAAACCGCCTTCAACGTCCTAACCTACACTAAAAAGTCACAAATAAAATATAAATCTAGCTGAAAGCATATCAATTTAATATGGCTATTAATATTCCTTATTTACTTACATAAATTGTAACATCATATAAACATGTGTAGACATTGTTATACTCTTCACCTTGGAGTCGGTGCCAGTTGAGGCTAGCTATTTAATCGGAACCACATCTGATCTCAAAAGTTCAGATCGTTGAATATAAAAAATTTAAAGAACGCGGTCAGAGTACTAGATACTGAGCCCACTATAGATGACTGCTAGCAGTAGAAGTCTTTTAGTCGAAATGATGGTGATTAGCTGGCACCGACTCCAAGATAAATTGTATAACAATGTCTACACATGTTTATATGATGTTACAATTTATGTAAGTAAATAAGGAATATTAATAGCCATATTAAATTGATATGCTTTCAGCTAGATTTATATTTTATTTGTGACTTTTTAGTGTAGGTTAGGACGTTGAAGGCGGTTTTATATATTTTTTAAATTATCTTTTTATTTCACCCTTTTTAGTGCAAATTTACCATGACAAATTAGGTACTCACAAAACTTTAATTTGTTTTGTTTAGTACATAATTAAATGCAGATTTTCTCACTATGTTTCCTTTACAGTCTTACGTTTGATTTTTAAATTCTAAAACATTGCTATACTTGATTAGACTTTAACCTAAGTTTTCCGAATGGCGAACAACTGACCAAACCACTACGATACCGACGACGCTCGCCCGTTTAGTCCACGGAAAAATTCTTAAGTTGTTATCTTGGGGTTTTCAAATCTTTAATCTATGACTAGTTTACAGAATATATGAACCAAAACCGCATATTTCTGTAAGCAATTCCCAATATTATTGCAAGTTGCAAGTTGATCACCATTGTATATGAGAAGTTCGATAAATAAGTCCAGTAGCCATGTGATAAAATGTACGAAAATAATCGATAAATATACGTTACGCTTCATACCACATCACATCACTATTTTCAAATTCAGTAACCATTAAGTTTCTTGTTTTTTACATGCCAAATAAAGACAAATAAATGTCATACTTTATTGATATTTTGTTTTTAGTTGGGCATGTCATAACATGAATGTCTTTATCTTTTTCTAACGTACCGTATTCAAAGATGTGTGATAGAGACTGATAGAGTTAAAGACAAACACCGTCTCCCGCTTCCCCCTACCCTCCCACCCCTCTGTGCGGCCGCATTGGTTTCGATACAAAATAGGCATGATACTCCATCTGAGCGCGTAAAATTTGTCTTCCTTCATGGTTTTAGTCTTCTACTCCGCCATGAGATATAATCCAAATTTATATGAAACCATTTTGAGTACAACTTCTATCTATAAAACGAAAAATTATTGAAATCGATTGATCGGGTATAACGGCATCGTCAATTGAGGAGTTATTTCCTCATATCTTCAAATTTAATCATCCGATCTTAGTGAAATTTTTATGGGACCACCCTGCAAGTAAACCTGGTCGATTAAAAAAAGAATTTTGAAAATCAGTTCACAATTGGCGGAGATATCTTATAACAAACACAAAAAAAAAAAAAAAAAAAAAAAAAAAAAAAAAAAACATACGCGTCGAATTGAGAACCTCCTCCTTTTTTGAAGTCGGTTAAAAATGAACCTGAGACTTCCTGCCCAAAAGTCAGTCAAATAGTCAACTAGGTTAAACCCTCCGTCTTTTCTCGCTTTGAACAAAATAAAATAAATTCCAAAGCTGCTAGCGAATGAAAATTCAAGCAGTTTGCTAGCCAACTAGGCAATCACAAATTTCTTTCAATCGTACGAAGCGTTAGCAGGGTTGGCATCAGCTTGAAATAAACTACAGTAGGTTCACTTCGAAAAGGTGTGAAAAGTGACATGAAAGTCACAGCAGGCCCTCTAACATGCCCGTCCACGCGTGACAGAAATAATTTTGTCGAGCGTATTCTCTTATCCTATCGGAGGATATTTCAGTATGGCGGGTTTCTCGCAAATTTTTGACAGTTGTCATAGCACTTCATGTTACGGGGGCAGTTTGTCATTTTGTCGCGTTTAAAGCCCTCTCGAGTTTATCTGCGATGTACAAGATAGATAATTTCTGGATCCGTTGGACCGATGTAAATTAAATTTTGCATGGTGGTACCTTTATTATTATTATTTTTTTAATTGACCTATCCTTGTGTCGAAAAGGTACGACCAATCAAGCTTCACCGGACTTGCGGGGGAGTGGAAGACTCTACCCCAAAAAAAGTCATATACCAGCCTCGGACCACGGCCTAGCGCGTTGATATTGAAAAACATCGTGAAGGAGACGACGCCTGAGGGGCTCCGTCTCTGATTTTCAATTTTGATTTTGGTTCTGGCCGCGCCCCCGCCGGCGGGTGCGGGCGTTGTTACCTGAAGGGTAATTATTACCTGAAGGGTATTCACTACCAGAAGGGCATTCTGTTAGGTGTAGGTAATTTAAATTCTTTGGCTGCTTTTATGTATGAAAAACTTATCACGTTAACTAATTAGGGTACAGTCTTTCCCCCCCGCAAGTCCGGTGAAGCTTGATTCGTCGTACTTTTTCGACTTAAGCATAGATCAATTAAAATAAACACTAAATTAAAAAAAATAATAGCCCCCGACACAAAACCGTTACTTGATCCTTTCAACAACTAGAAAAGACCTGATAATCTTCAAATGGCTGAAGATATTTTCTTGGATCATAGCTAAGAACACTCTCGATTGTGACACCTTGCAAACAAAAAAACTAGATCAAAATCAGCGCATCCGTTTAGGAGCTACGATGCCACAGACAGACAGACAGACACGTCAAACTTATAACACCTCTCTTTTTCGTCGGGGGTTAAAAAGAAAAAAAAACCTTAATATAGCCACAAATTACGTATAGCGGCGGCGCGGCGCGCTATATAGCGTATAGCGAAAGCGGCAGCCCTAGTCAGACTGCAAGCAACCATTGCGACGCGGGCGCTGCGCAAACGGCCGGTTTGGAGCCCTGCCAGCGACGGCGCTGCGGACCTCGGGTCGTGAGGCATTAGGGAACTTTACAATACGCGATCAACTTTGACTGTACTGAGTTGAAACTAGGATTTATGAAGTTCGTTGCGAATGTTGAACTGCTAATTGTATTAGCGTATTAAATAGATAGGACGTCCCATGGTCCAAGAAAACAAGCTCTAACTGTTAGACCACGTGACTGGCACAAGCCTACGTCATTTTGCACTGTTCATCCTTGTCTAAAACGCATTCGACAAGGATGAATAGGCAAAATGACGTAGAAATGACGTAGGCTCGTGTCAGTCAAGTGGTCTAATGGTTAGACCTTGTTTTCTTAGACCATGGGACATCCGCACAACCGCACTTACTCATTACATTTGAATTGGAGCTCGCGAACTACAATTTCTATGGCGTGTCTTTACCCAGCCGAAAAATAAGGGTGTTATAAGTTTGACGTGTGATCACGTGTGTAGTTATCTGTCATTATGCTGTTGCGCCGATTTTGAATCTAGTTTTCTTTGTTTGCAAGGTGTCAAAGTTTAAAGATCAAAATGTGTTTATTCGAAGTAAGATTTTACAAATCACTTTTCGACGTCTAGGAGAGTTCACGATTTGGCAGTCTTCTGTGGAGAAGAACTCTCCGGAAGAAACTCCACAGGCGTTGCATCTTTTCAAAATATTTTTACATAATTATTATTTTATGCAATTTGATTCTTCTTCTTCTTCTTCTTTGCGAGTCGATGACAAATCCCATGCAATTTGATTAATACAACAAAAAGTGAAAACGAAATATACAATTAGAGGAAGGCAACCAGTCAAAGAAGAAAAATTAAATTATATAACCAATAAACAACCGCCCAAGCAGCACAACGTTTATGATTGTAGGTGATAAAGGGAGTGTAGCTGAGCACAAAAATATAAGTTTTGAAAAAAAATATGTCCGTCTGTCTGTCTGTCTGTCTTGTACACGCTAATCTCTGGAACCGTTGGACCGATTTTAATGAAATTTTGCATGGTGGTACCTCATATCCCCGGTCAACATCATAGATACGTTTTACCACGTAAAAAAGAACAACGCGGGCGTAGCCGTGGGCAGGAAGCAAATTTACTAGCTTATTCTGTCAAAAAAAAAGTCTAAGTCTATTTTAAGTGTCATTATCGTGTCGTGTATCCTAAAGGTCGTGTATCCTAAAGGTCACACCAGTTAATTTCACCGGCGCAGACTAGCTTATCACCCGGGTCTGTCTGCGCAGTAGCGATAAAAATCTGTCGTGTGATTTATTGTTAATCCTGCAGAACCCGCATAGCGCTATTCGGTTTCTGGCAACACTGGTTAATTCACCAGGAGAAAAGCCTGCTATGGGAGCGCCAAATGAAATTTTTAGGGCTTCGTACCTCAAAAACGAAAAACGGAACCCTTAAAGGATCACTCGAGAGTCTGTCCGTCCGTCTGATAGCGTCTATTTTTAACCCCCGACGAAAAAGAGGGGTGTTATAAGTTTGACGTGTCTGTCTGTCTGTGGCATAGTAGCTCCTAAACGGATGCGCCGATTTTGATCTAGTTTTTTTTGTTTGCAAGGTGTCACAATCGAGAGTGTTCTTAGCTATGATCCAAGAAAATATCTTCAGCCATTTGAAGATTATCAGCTCTTTTCTAGTTGTTGAAAGGATCAAGTAACGGTTTTGTGTCGGGGGTTATTTTTTTTTAATTTAGTGTTATTATTTCACTCATATAAAATCCCCACCGAGGGGCTCGAGCCTACCCCTCATCAGGGTGAACAGGCCTTTGTCGACCACGCTGGCCTAGTGCGGGTTGGTTAACTTCAAACACAACCTTCGAATTACTTCGCAGGTGTGTGCAGGTTTCCTCACGATGTTTTCCTTCACCGTAAGAGCGTCGAATAAACGTACATATGAATTCGAAAATCGACAACACATTGGTACGTGCCAAGGTTCGAACCCGCGAACTTCCGAATGGAAGTCAACGGCCCTAGCCACTAGGCCACCGACGATGCACGTTTATGTCATACTTAAATACCCACTTTAGATGTAGATAAGGAAGCATAAAACCTTACTTAAATTATTTAAGTAAAAGTAAAGTCAGCAGAATATTATTTACAAGTACAGTTGCCGTCAAAAATAATTCCCGGCTTAATTTTGATAGCGTCAGTATTTACGATAGACGGTGGAAGATACAGTATAATCGAATAATTTATTACGTCTGTTTTTTATCAATCGTCACTGGTCGGTCACTCCATACAGAAAACGCGTTTTGACAACCTACTTCTTTTTGAATAACAACTGAATATCAACTACAAGTGAATGGCGCTAGGCGCTATGTAAAACACCCCCTCCACCACCGGCGGAGTCCCTTGCGCCTGCGGGGTGCGGGGCGTGGGGCGCTATATCGGGCGGGGAACTCATGCCGGCGCGGGGGGGTGAGTGTCCTGTAGGTACGGGTTAGTACTATTTATTTTCTTCTGTGCCATGATGATGAGAGAGAAAATCGGTGGTCAAGTGGCTAGGGCTGATGACTTCCATTCGAAAGTTCGCAGGTTCAAGTCTCGGCACGTACCAATGGGTCTTAGATTTTCGAATTCATATGTACGTTAATTCGACGCTCTTACGGTGAAGGAAAACATCGTGAGGAAACCTGCACACACCTGCGAAGTAATTCAAAGGTTGTGTGTTCGTGACCAACCCGCAATGGGCCAGCGTGGTCGACTAAGGCCTGTTCATTCAGGGTAGGCTCGAGCCCCTCGGTGGGGACATTATATGAGCCGTTAATTTAATGGTCATACCCAGGGGTCAAAAACAACTGAGATCCCCAAGCCTTCCAAGTTTAGAGAGCATGGCAACATTTTTCTAAGTGACAAAACAAAAATAAAATGTTACATAATACGAAATGCGTTTTGTATGCAAAATTATGAGTATTTTTTCTTTAAGGTCTTACAATACTGAATCGCACGGCCCCAAATATTCCGCGCACGTTCGTTGAGAGCCCCCAATTAATATCAATTAGTATTAGCATCTTTTACAGAAAGCGCATCTTACGCCCCCTGGCGGTTATTTTGGGCATAGTTTTGATTGGTCACAGTGAAGTAAAAGGTAGCCTATGTTCTTTTCCCTACGTTAACAGTTTGTCTCGTGAGAATGAGGAATTTTCCCGAAGTAAAAGGTAGCCTATGTCCTTTTCCAAGGTTTATTTTATCTTTGTGTGACTCTGCTCGGTTTAACAATGTTCCCCGTTCGAATGAGGTATTTTCCAGCTGTAAATGTTAACTTAATTTATAGAAACAGAGAATTTCAATTATACAAACTTCTATATTCCTACATATTTTTTTTAAGCAGCAGGGTCTTTAGATTTTTTTTTCATTTACTCTTTTTTGCTGTTTTGTTTGTTTTCTGATAGTGTTTTGTAAAAAATTAAGTGTTCTTTAATTCTAGTGAGAATAAGGAAAACAATCAATCATGGTCGTTTACAAAGTATCTGTTAAAAAACTAAAAAACACGCTTCCTGTCCGCCATCTTGGACGTCCGCCATATTGGATTTAAGTCACGTGACTATTATTTTCGTATTCCTGACAGCAAACCCTTTCATTTGAGACCACATATCATGGTAGTCCGGGAGCCGAGGGCCTAAACACCTACCTCATCGAGTACCCCAATAGGCTATCTCTAGGTCGTTAACCGTCACTTAAACACTGAAAAAAAAAATAGTCTGCCAGAGCCGATCCTGCCGGGTCATCGAAATTTTTGACGTATTTTTTTCGTGGAACTTACCTCATAAAGTACCCGAATGAAAGTGGTGGCATCAGTTAACCATTGATTAATAATGTATAAAAAAAATGGTCTGCCACTGCGCAACCTGCCGGAAGTACTTGGCAGACGCCCTGAAATATGCCCATTATTGCCCATCCGACACCCTTCACCTACCTCATCGAGTACCTCGATGGGACCAACGCCGAAAAATAACCAAAATGCCTGTGATAATGGATCACAAGGTCTGCCAGGTCAAAACTTGTCAAAGGGTGTCGGATAGGCACATTTCAGGGCGTCTGCCAAGTACTTCCGGCAGGTTGCGCAGTGGCAGACCAATTTTTTTATACATTATTAATCAATGGTTAACTGATGCCACCACTTTCATTCGGGTACTTTATGAGGTAAGTTCCACGAAAAAAATACGTCAAAAATTTCGATGACCCGGCAGGATCGGCTCTGGCAGACTATTTTTTTTTTCAGTGTTTAAGTGACGGTTAACGACCTAGAGATAGTCTATTGGGGTACTCGATGAGGTAGGTGTTTAGGCCCTCGGCTCCCGTACTATGGGGGGTGCATTTCAAACAGCCAGGCCGCCATATGGATTTGTAATGACGTTTCTTAGCTAGTCATGTACGAGTCAGAACAGTTCAGAACTCAGAAAGTGTGCAGAATTTCACTCTAATCGAAGACCGGGAAGTGGGTCAAATTAAGATTCCAAGATTTTCTTACATACATAGTTATAAGTGTAGCTAATAAAAGCCCGTTAAAAAGTAACTAATATAGTATGGTTTTGTATGACCAAGTAATACTATGCCGAAATGATACTGCAACCTACGGAATATTATTTGTATAAGGGGAGAAGGAGCGTTTTAAGTGCTGAGTCGGAGCTTTTTCAAAATTAAGGGGATTTTTGTTAAAATAGCGAGGGTATAAAATAGCCGCATTTGGATTCAGACAAAGCCAGCGTTAGATAAAGTGTCCAGTTTAAGTTGAAGTTAGGAGCATCGGTGGCCTAATGGCTAGTGCCGTTGGCTTCCATTCGGAAGTTCGCGGTTTCAAGCCTCGGCACGTACCAATGTGTTTTCGATTTTCGAATTCATATGTTTATTCGACGATTTTACGGTGAAGGAAAACATCGTGACGAAACCTGTACACACCTGCGAAGTAATTCAAAGGTTGTGTGTTAAGTTGACCAGCGTGGTCGACTAAGGCCTACTCATCCTGATTTCAGAGTAGGCTTGAGCCCCTCTGTGGAGAATTATAAGCTGTTAGTGACAAACAATGTTGAATATGCTAGTATAGCAAGGTCTATAATCTCAAGTCTTGAATGTAGATTTTCTACCATACAAAATGGCCGGTCAATGAGGAAATGTCCTAAAAAAATCTAATTAGTCCGTCAGTTAGATTACTAAAAAATAATGTACACGTATTTTTTTTTTCGTCTGGCAAACGAAAAATGCCGACGATACAGCACTTTGAAATTTCCAGTAACGACACGCCGCCATACAAATTGTACGAAACAAGTGACGTCATAGTACCCTTCTCATACATTTTGATTTGGTAAATCTTCGTCAAATAGAAAAAAAAAAAACGTGTTTAATTTTTTTCGATAATCTAACAAAGGGATTAATTAGAATCGATTACTTTTTTCCGAGGACACTTCCCTTAAGTTTAAGTATATATGAAAAGTTGAATTTTACTTTTGAGTTTTCACCCTATGTTCCTTAGGGAAAGTTGTTCAGTTTCATGAGTACTACCACTGTGTTGCGGATAAACAACCAGTTAAAACGGTTTATAATAGTCAAAATGATTTAAAATTTTACCTGCAAAATCACTACATAGTATAAAACAAAGTCGCTTTCTCTGTCCCTATGTCCCTCCCTTTGTACGCTTAAATCTTTAAAACTACGCGACGGATTTTGATGCAGTTTTTTTTAATAGATAGAGGGATTCAAGAGGAAGGTTTATATCTATAATACATGCATAATATACTCAAGAATAACCCACAATAACCATTTTCCCGTGCGGAGCCGGGGCGGGTCGCTAGTACTCTATAAAAAATAATTTATTTGCATTGCCCTACCAGGATTCAAACCCAGTACCATCGCCGTTCTAATAGTTCAATGACTGCGTAAAACCAATAAAAACCTTTCGAACCCTCAATCGTTTTTCATTTCGTCGACATAATTCGATTCTCATTTCGCCGAAGTTTGCTTTCTACTGGTATTGTGTTTGGTTGCCCGAAGCTAGGATTCTGAGAGCGTTTTGTAAGAGATTGTCGCCCGAAGGCATCGGTGGTAGGGTGACCAAAATTTCAAGCAGTTCGTATACAGCTTTTCATATTTCCTTGTCTCCTGGTATTTACAAGTATGATGATTATTTATACCAATAATAATATTATGGTAAAGAGGATAAACTGATTGTTTGTTTCTTTATTTGCATTGAATAGGCTCCAAAACTACAGAAACAGAATCGATTTTTTATATAACTTGATTTAAAGATAGAGTAGACCTTTGGGAGTAACATTATTGGGGAGAAAATTCCTCATTCCCACGGGAAAAACGGTTAACGCGGGTGGAGTCGCGAGGCGGAAAGCTAGTGATGAAATGAATTGTATCAAGTCCGGTGAAGCTTGATAGGTCGACACAAGCATCTATGTCAATTAAAAAACAATTTGAAATGTGGAGTTAAATAAGATGTTGTAAATAAGAATTGAGAAAGGGATGAGAAACTATTTTGGTCACGTGGAGAGAATGAGTGAAGAGAGATTGACTTCATTGACTAAACAGATTTATCAAGGCGAGAGTGGAAGGAAGCGTTGGAAGGGGAAGACCAGAAACGACCCAGAATCAAATCGGGCACGTTCTGACAAAAGGTCAGGTCAAGAGTACACTTAACGAAATAAGTATGTCTGCCAGAGATCGTAGCGAGTGGAAGGAAGTGGTCTCTGCCTACTACGCAGAGAAAGAGGCGAATCAGACTTTAAAACATCTAATAATTCGAAGCGAAATAAAATAACACTAAATTTAAAAAAAAAACTCCCGACGTAAAACCGTTACTTGATGCTTTTAACAACTAGAAAAGAGCTGATAATCTTCAAATGGCTGAAGATATTTTCTTGGATCATAGCTAAGAACACTCTCGATTGTGACACCTTGCAAACAAAAAAAACTAGATCAAAATCGGCGCATCCGTTTAGGAGCTATGATGCCACAGACAGACAGACACACACGTCAAACTTATAACACCCCTTCGTGGTCGGGGGTTAAAAATAAAACACTAAGACAAAAAAACAAGAAATCCAATCTTATTTCCAGCCCAAAAACTTATTGTCACCCTACAACCTCTGTCCCGGGTATCTCATAAACGGGTCGATTTGGGAACAAGTGTCCCGGACGTCTCGGCTTGATTACCGGGGATATCGGGACTTTCCACTGGTTTCACTCCCGGAAAAATAACTGAAAGATTACACAGGGACAGACAAACAGAAGACGAAGTTTATGTGGCTTTGTGGGGATAGTATTTTTGGTCTGGTTTAGTTTTGTTTTGTTCCATTTAAAAAAGGAAAGAAGAATTAGAACCCAGATAGCAAATCAATATTATAAGTAAAGTAAAGCAATACCTTATTATAACACAGGCTTCTTAGCTTACAAGGAGGTATCAACCACTATGTATCATTTTCATTAAGTACATAAATTAGCTATTAAGTTAATAGAAAATAAATAATATAAATAAAAAATAAACAATATAAATAAATAAACAATATAAAAATAATTGTATTATTTATTTTTATTATTATTAAGTACTCCGACTTTTGGATATACATTGTTTCATTGCATTTGAACACGTGGCTGTTGAAGTTGAATGTGTGTTAATAGATAATAGACAAGGATGAACAGCGCATGATGACGTAGGCTTGTGTCAGTCACGTGGTCCGAATGCAAGACCATGCATTGTTTTAAACTCCACGAACCTTTTTTATCGCACAAGTACAAGTTTGTTTTATCGCATTTCAGTCCCAGAGGGCGCTGTCAGTAATGTATTTATGTAAATCAGTTCACCGTACTACAAAGGAGCAACGGAAAAGAGGCATTATTTGATTTTGCGTTTGTTTGAAGAGTGCAAGTTGTCAGGAAAGCTTTGTAATGTGTTGTGAAAAATTCAAGCACTTTAGTAACATTTACAAACCATCCTGTCAAAAAAATGTGTGCTATATTTTTAATATAGAAATAGAAATAACTTTACCTATTCATTTTTAGACATTATAACTCTTAGCAACTTGCTATACGATATACTTCTGACCTCAAAAAATTGAGAAAAAGATCAGTTTCTATAAGTAGGTAAGTAAGTTACCTGTTTCTTTCCTTTAAAAATATAACGCTAATATTATAGCAGTATTGTAATGTCTAATTCCACTTGACATTCCGAAAAATAAAATTTATCTCCCCTTCGGCAGGTTATATTTTCCTTCGGGGGAAAAGGGAAATAATGAGATGTGAAAGTTTTTTTGTGACCCCAAATTAGGTTTTGTAGCGGAAAGGGAATTTGTATTCGGAAGTTTACAAGAGAAATGTGTGTTGAGCAGAAATGCTGCACCATTCGTTTATATTTTGTCATAACTAATTTATCTATAGGTATTATAAAGAGGAATTCTCTCTCTGATTGTTTGTCTGTTTACATTGAATAGGCTGAACCGATTTCAATAATTCTTTTACTGTTGGGAAGCTACACGTGATATAGGGTATATTCTATTTTAAAAATACTTTGGAATCCTGACTAAAACTTTAATTATGTAACCCAAGGCACCCAAGGTGTAAAAAAATACCTTAAATACATAATTTCTAATCATTGAAGCTCCAAAACTATTGAACTGATTTTGATAAAACTTGGTACAAAGATAGAATAGATCTTGGGAAGGAACATAGGCTACATTTCTCATTCCTACGGCAAAAACTGTTAACGCGGGCGAAGCCGCGGTGGAAAGCATAGTCTTTCATAACTAATATTTCGCCGCGCGCCGTGAAATTTAATTGGTTGAAGAGTGTTACTGTTAGCGGATTGATTGATGGTACTAGCTCGCACGATAGCTTGCGCTCTATTTATTTAAACTTTAATTCGAGGTTTTGAAATTCGGATTAATGAATGTTCGATATAACGACATATCGCACTTAAGTGTTACTAGAAGTTGTAATGTACAGGTAATTTCATTTTATATTAATTTTTATTTAACATAATATATATTTTTTTAGGTTTTTTATTCGAAGAATCAATTTTATTTTCAGAATTGTAATTAATCGGGTTTAAATATTTGGGCATTAACAATTAGTCAAAGCTATCTCAGAAAGATTGTGTTGGCACCACGAAAAAGCACATTAGACTACTTTGGACAAAGAAACATAATATCTTATTCCCACGGAAAAAATAACAGGAGCGAACCCATAGTAGGTTTTTTTTGTACATAATAATACATATTTGTATCTACCCACCTCTGTTAAGTCATGAAGACATATTGATACAAGGGAGTGAGTAGATCACAATAACGTAAGGAACTACCCACACTGTACATTTGCAGTAACCAATATGATGCTAATATTGTGAAGCCACCCTAACGTTCGGTACAGGTCTGAAGAAAAGTGTAAAGGAATAAAGCCTGACCAAAGACATAAGAGACCTCGCCATATTGCGGAATTCAATGGAACTACTTTTATGAGGTAAATTGTTGCCATAGTCGTAAAAATATACACGTGGCTATAAAATTACATTAAAATCCATTCAGTAGTTTTTGCGTGAAAGAGTAACAAACATACATAAATCCTTACAAATCGCGTTTATAATAATAGTAGGATTAGGATAGGATATTAGCAGAGTAAACTTTTTTTTGGATACTGGCTTTATGGTAATTTGCGTACAATGTACTTTTGTACACAACTGTGCCATGGCGTAACACATTGATATTGTAGTAGCTACCCACCCCTTAGTGAAAGTGTGGAGGTATTGGCACAGAGTAATGATGTAGGAAAGAAATAGCGAATACAACGCGGAAAAGCCATAACATATCAAAAGTAAAAAAAAAAAAAAGAATGGTGTGGGGTGTCTTTATTTATTTTTGTTTCTATTTTATTTTGTTTTATAAATATTTTAGCTTTGAAATTTAAAAGAAAATTAAGTAGGTAATACTCATAAATTTATATTTGTCCAGAAAAATCCCAGAAGAATATATTTATGAAAGTTGCTCTACATCGTTGAGCATTTTTCAGTATTTGCAAAGCCATCACACACACACACACACACACACTGTATGTACCCATAGCACAGAAGAAAATAATAGTACTAACCCGTACAGAAAGGACACTCACCGCCCCGCGCCAAAATGAGTTTCCGCCCGATATAGCGCCCCACGCCCCGCACCCTGCAGGCACCGCGGGACTCCGCCGGTGGTGTTCGGGGGTGTTTTACATAGCGCCTAGTGCCATTGACTTGTAGTTTATATTCAGTTGTTATTCAAAAAGAAGTACCTAGGTTGTCAAAATGCGTTTTCTGTATGGAGTGACCGCCCAGTGCCTAAGTCTATATTTTTTATTACTCTGTGCCTGCCCCCACGAGCCCCATACATTCATGGAAGTATGAAATAAGCGCGTCGCTATAGAAAACGACAGTATATTCAATATTGATATTTTGTGAGGTTTCACACACATTTTATTTTTCACATAAAAGGAGGTTGGAAGATGACTTTTTTGGGCAAAATTCCTGTCTTTTTTATGTCAAATCTTGATGACAAAGAAATGTTCTACGGTCTTATATACCTACAGGCTTCCTA